>JAJGRW010000400.1:312707-521818 GCA_025461045.1 Carex parvula | reverse complement strand
AATCTGATGGAAGTACTGATCTAGTCATTTTTGAAAAGTAAAGGGACTAATTTGGTTCTTTTTGAAACTTCAAGGACTAAGTTAGTGTAA
Organism: Carex parvula; assembly: GCA_025461045.1. Lineage (NCBI taxonomy): Eukaryota > Viridiplantae > Streptophyta > Magnoliopsida > Poales > Cyperaceae > Carex > Carex parvula. The sequence continues at coordinate 521,728 of JAJGRW010000400.1, read as the reverse complement.
ATGAAAGTTTTGTATTGCTAAGTTTATAAGCTTTTCAGGAAAGTTTCTGCAACTGAAATCTGAGTTAGTTTATAAGCTATTTCTCTCTTTAATGCCCAATGTTTTATTCATTTGTCAAGGTGGTTTATATGTAACCACTGCCCATTTGTCAAGCACTTAAAGAAAGAGATCACTAAACTTACGAGATTCTATATGACGGTAAAGTTTATTTTATTGATTTATGCATCTGATATAAAAAATAATAATTCTGATTGGTTTTTGTTTCCTGGCTTGTGTTGGGTACTTTGCAGAAGGATTTAGCAGTCGTGGCAATTTCTTCAAATTCCATAATTACCCATCCTCAGGTATTTTGAATATTCCATTAAGAATTTAAGACAGTGAATTGGAATATGTTGATTTTTCAGGACTAAATTGTAACTATTGTTGATTTTTCAAGGATGGCCAGAATTATGGACGAAGAGCTAACGCCTTGGTTACCCTTTCACATATTTATTGATGAAGAATTTTATTATCATGCTATTTATTTATAGTCAACCTCTTATATATATATATACAACCTTCTTAATTCTAATGGGAGATTAGATACTACTTTAGTAAAAGGGATAGTGCTATATTATATTTTTGTTTCCCATGTAGCTCAGGAAGTAGCATCGTGCTTTTGGTGCAGTATGCACCCTGAATTTTTCTCTTCAAAAAGAGTACTCTAGGTTGCAATAATATTCACCAATTTACAATATTACCACGACACATGAGTCTTTTTTTGCAAATTCAAAAGCATGATTTTAATTTACCAGTGTAAATTATGTAGTTGGTAAACAGGATGGGAGGAGACCTTTCGAATTAGTATACCATGGTCAATTGTGATGATTCAAGGCCGAGTAAAGGTTTGCCAGTTACCGGACGGTAATTACCTGAATCCCTTTTTGACATTTTTACCTGTTTTGTAGTGATTAAAATTTGGGTTGTTTTGGTAATTGCAGCCATGTTTGTTCTATATGACAATAAAAAAAGCATTTAACTTCTTATATTTGCAATTACATAAACTTCCAAGCCCCACAAGAGTATATTTTTCTATAGATTTTACCCAAATTTGAATTTTGAAAGAAGTAATGTAATAGATTGGGCTGAAATTTTTAAAATTAGACACTGAATGCCTGGGACTAGTTTGCAAATGTTTCAAAACAGTTGGCTTCTGTTGCAAAAAGATAAAACAAATTGACGATTCTCAGAAATATCGACAAAATACAGGGTGCATGTTGGAAAAGGTTTGAGTGCTAATTACATCTCAAAATAAAATGAACATTTTTCAATTGTAGGGATTTGAGTCAGGCAATTGATTGTGTTCTTAGTGGCCAGAAATTACCCATGGAGCAAAAACCTAGGTAAAGATTTGTTTTACTAATCTAAAACTAATCTTTTACATTAATTATTATTTTTAGTTACAGCTAATCTTAATATTTCAATTTTATTTCCAGTGTTGGATGCAGCATCAAATGGCACCCTTCATAAAGCCCATTAAAACAGTTTGCAAAGTTGATTTTTTTTTTTTTGCCTCTTAAAAATGGAGTTGTAAATTTGTAAAAATTGTATATTTATATGCATTATTATGCCCTTCGGTTTATAAAGAAGTAAAGAACAGAACTTGTGAAATTGTTCCAGTCAGGTATTGTACCAGTAGCACCAACAGAGGCTTATTTAGTTGTATGGTATATATTTGTGCAGTATAGATTATGTTAGGTATCATTTCATATTCATTTATATTTTTACGGGGAGTATAGATTATGCCCTTCGGTTTATAAAGAATAAAACCTGTGAAATTGTTCAGTCAGGTCTTATACCAGTAGCACCAACAGAGGCTTATTTAGCTGTACCAGAGCAGGTATAAGCTGACTTGTATGGTATATATTTGTGCAGTATAGATTCTGTTTTGTATCATTTCATATGCATTTAGTTATTTTTGCGGAGAGTATATTTATTTATTGATTTAGATGTATAATTTGAACACTTTTGCATTTATTCATGTATTCATCAATTATAAGCTGTCAACTTCTCTAAACAAGAATGGATAAAGCAAAGTTTGAATTCATATCACTTAAGGCACCTCACCCTTTTGAGTTTGAATCCATTCCGTTCGTTATATATTGACACGAATCTTAAAGGGATCCTGTGCATTGTAGACTTGGGGCCGGATTGGTTTGGATTTCGATTGGACGGTCTGGATTTTAACTCGAATGGTGAGGTAACGAACTCTTCGATTTGACATATCCAATTTCAGTAGGGAATTTTGCACAACCAAACCCCACAAAAATTAGGATTTGCATCGTTGGGCTTTATATATACTTTTATCGACTTCTAAGTGGTACCATTGAATTGACCTTGCGAAGGTTTTTCTTTTTGCATTCTAATTTTCTTTTGGCACTTGAGAGAAAAAAAAAAGTCAATTAGTAATAGTCTTCAATTTATGTATTTTGTTATTAATCATACATCGACATAAAGTCATAAATAGATAAAAACTACACCACAGTGATATCTTAAGTTCCCAGCAAATAGGACACGAGAGGCATTGCGGCCTATAATTTTCACTATTTATGAGAAACCTCAAATACAACCAGAATAATATATTGAATTAACTCTTATATTATATTACAACTCTGATATTCTCTTAATATCTAGGAATAACTCTTATATTCTCTCATTTATTGTCGTAACTATTTAATATCTTTTTTATATCTAATCACACTCTTGATATATTTTTGACATGTGTTAAACCATTGTATGATATTTTTATTTAACAGTTTAAGTTAAAGAATAAGGATAATTTATTTGACAACTTAAGAGAGAAATAAGCTTTTATTTTATTTTTTTGGTTAACAGAAATAAGCTTCTTATTCAGGGGCGGAAGAATGTGAAACCAAAAGTGTGCTAAGCACCCCTTATTAATTGGAATATGTTAGTTTTTTTTTTTAAATTTAATTTATACAAAAAGTTATACTTAGCCTGTCTTATAAAATGAAATTACAGAACACTTATTTATCTAATTTTCTATCTCAATTTTCTAATTCTGCTCCAGTTTTTATTCCTCCACATAAGCTGTAAACAAATATGAGCAATGTCTCCCAAATATCTTGTCATATTATAGATATCTAAGATTCGTACCTCCCAAATTATCAAATTATAACTTAATCCTTAGTATATCTTACATCATGGCAAGTTATTTTTGTTTGACAATTTAAGTAGAGGAAAAAGGAGCATTTATTTAACAGCTTAAGAGAGAAATAAGCTTCTTATTCCTCCACATTATTTGTAATCAAACAGGAGCAATGTCTCCGAAATATCTTGTCATATCCTATCCTAGATATCTAAGATTCGTACCTTCCAATTTATCAAACTGTAAAGATCTTGTGACATATGGAAGTAACATCACAATTAATCTTTACTTTTACGGTTTTACCCCCCTCCAATCTCCATACAGATCCGTTTGTTGTTGATCAATAAAGCGGACCCCCATTCGTACCAAAGTTCACTTTATCCAACTTCACTTAAGTCACAAAATCAAAGTGAAACAACACCGAGGCGACATGGTATGAGGTGTCAGTCAGTCAGTGTACATATTAATCTGGAAATAAGTCTGCTGTTATTCAAAAGGAATAACAGGAACCTGTTATTCCGATCTAGGGGTGCAAATGGGTCGGATATTATCCCACTTTATTCGCATCCGTATTTGAAAATTTAATACGAATATGGTTTTGAATTTTAATTATCCGTATCCGAATAATAAATAAATACCATATGGTTTAGTATATATTATGAAAATATTTATGTATATATATACGGATATCCAGTATCCAATCCGTATTCGTATGTATCCGTTTAATATCCGATCCGTATCCGTATCCGAAAATTAAAAGCGGATACGGATATAGTTTTACCACTATCCGATCCGTATCCGATCCGTTTGCACCCCTATTTCGATCCCAACCGTTGATCTATATTTGTAGATTTGTGCATGAGAAAATTTCTTCTTTGAGACTCGTTCATGAAAATTTTGAACCGTTGGAATCGGAATAACAGATTCGGTTATTTAATTCCTTTTCAATAACAACATATTTATTTCCATATTAAAATCCACTGCTCATTGCCGATGAATCCGTATCCTCTCAGGTATTGTAGAAGAGAATCTTTTACAATTAGTTGACCTAGACCGTTCTTTTAACTTTGCACGAATCTCAAAGCACAAATAATATTTGGCCCTGCGAATAGACATTAGGTTTTTGAAATAATATGGAACCGTAAAGTAGTAGAGTCCACCATTCAATACCTGTTATGATATTTGTTTAGAGTGGGAAAAATGGCACGGTGGAGTCGGCTCCGTCACGGAACGGCACGGTTATGGCACGTGTGTCAGTTACATGTTCTAACTCGCGTGTCCCGTGCTATGATCATTCGCGTGCCGTACTTATCTTTTGAAACTTTGGCACAGCACGGTACGTAAAAGATTTAGTCATGGTACGGCACGACATGTAGTCACGTGAGTCACGTGTAATTAGGACCATTAAATATTAATTTAATGGTGAATCTTGAATAAACTAATCTAAATTATGATTAAATGATCACGCTAGTCACTTATGGTCACGGCACATCTAGGCACGGTGTGACTCACGTGGCGTGACCATTACATGCCGTAGCCATCATTGACATTTTGGTCACGGCACAGCACGACATGTGAAAAATTAACTTGATCATGACACGGTACAGCACGAGACCAAAATTACAGTGTGTTAATTACGGCACGACAAGACACGTTTTTTCCACTCTACTAGTTCCATTGGCTAAATGTTATTCTCTTTTTTAGGTGATGGAAAAATTGAATCAAAAGTTGCCCGTATAGCTCAGTGGTAGAGCGTCAGTCTTGTAAACTGAAGGTCTGTAGTTCGATCCTGCATGTGGGCATCCAATTTTTATTTAGTTTTCATAGTTCAGCGCGGTGGCCTACCATTTGACGGAAGCGCGCAGATCCGATCCCTCCAGCCTGTTAGAGCCTTACGTTCGCTGGACACATATTGTTCCAGACTTCCTGCAAACGGTGGATGGTTGATGATCCTTATAGTCCACTTATTGATTGCCACGTGTCACTATATCTACTAAGTAAACTCTGTTGCTCGTGGTGTCGTTCAGGATAGCTGGGTAGTACGCTTTTTGGTTTTATATAGAATGTAGCAGATTGTGGGTACTATAACAACCTCCTCTTTTTCGCCATCTTTTGTGCCATCTTTTGTTGGGTTGACGCAATTATATCTCCATACTTGAGGAATCCAATGTTTTCTTCCCTGGCAAAACAAACACTAGTTGCTGAATCTCTCCATTCAATAACTAATGGACACTCCAGTTCTTACCACCGAGTAAATACTGGGAGTCGGATGTTCAAATGAATTAATACAGAGGGTTCAAATGCCTTTATTTTTTGCGACTCTATTATGTCTCTATTTTTTTAAAATGTTTATAAATAAAAATTTAAATCATAAACATCAAAATAAATCTATTAGATGTAATCTATGTTATTTTCTCTATGTGCTCATAAAAAAAATATTACATTTCGATTTTGTTTCTATGTAAATCAATCATTTGAAAAATCAACGTCTAAAAATTATCCACATTAGTACGTTTTTACAAGCTCTTGATAATAACCAAAACAAAGTTGAAATGTCAAAATTTGTTACACGTGCATAGATAAAATGTTGTAGATCATATCCAACGGTTTTATTTTGACTTTTAAGTTTTAAATTTTAAATTATTAAAGTTTTTAAAAATGGAGGCATGGTGGATGCACAAAAAATGAAAGCATTTGAATCCTTTATTAATATTAGTATTTATTATTTATATACAGAATTGAACCTCTAATAAAAGAAAAGACCTATAAATAATTATATTTTTCAATATTTTTTGCTTAAAAAAATATTACCCACCAAAACGACTACTAATTGCAAGTATGATTAATATTACATTCCAACACAATCAATTAATGGAGATGAAGTCAACATATTAAATGGAGAAAGATCTCAATCCCTCGCCAATCCCATGAACTACACTCCAACCCTACCAGTGTGCAGACCCCCTAAAGTAACTCAAATTTTACATTTACATAAATGCCGTTCGATTAGGATCCAGGCTCCTTAATATTAGTGCTAAGACATATCTGACAGTTATAATCGAATCTCAAAATTTAAGCTACTTTAGGTGCTGAATTTCCCAATCTTCTGAACTACACTCCAACTCTACCAAAGCAAAGCCTCGGAAACAGAGAATTGATATTCTCAAGCAAAAGAAAAGAGAGAAAGAGATCCCTCCTCCCTCTTCACTGTAATACTTTGCTTCAGACCTAACCTTAGCTCCAATGGCGGCGCACCACCGCCGCCGCGCTTCCACCTGGTGCTGTTCCTTCTCTCCTCCTCCGGCTAGCCCCGATCGCAAAATCCCCGTCAAATCTCCCGCTCATTCCACGAACCTCAACCCTAGCCCAAGCCCAAACCCTAACCCTAACCCTAACCCTAACCCTAACCCTAACCCACGACCCTTCCTCAGCCGTCGTATTCTGTCCCCAGGAAGAGTTTCCCCGATCGATTCTGACCAAATGGCTACAGATTTGGTTGCAGTTGTCGTCGATTCGACACCCACTCCGGCGTGTATAGAAGAAAGTTCTCTTCTTGTCAGTGAGGAGGAAGTGTGTGCGGATTTCAAGTTTGAGGTGAAAGGGAAGGATGGCAGGGGGGTTTTGGTGGAGTTGATGGATCGGGGAGTGTTGTGCGAGAATAGTGTGTTTTTCAAGGGTTTAATTGAAAATGATACAACGGCTATAGAGGTGGATAATGTGGATTTGTTCAAAGATGCTATTGAGTTGATTGAATTTTGTGAGAAAGATTTGATGAGGTCAATTGTGAAAAATGGAGTTTCACATGCAATTGATTTACTTGAGGTGAAAAGTTCTCTCTTTTATTAATTTATTTATAAAGTTTTTGTTATTTAATAAGTTAATTCTCTCCTCTAATTTGCAATGAAATACTCATTTTGCCCTCGAAAAACGATCAAATATATGACTGACATTTTTCTTAAACAAAGTACAAATTTTGTTTGCTTTTAATAAAGGGTAAAATGGGTATTTTATAAATTTAAAATGAGTTTTAACATAAAAGACAATAAAATGGATAATTTGTGAGTTTTGAAAGTTTAGAGGGGTTATAAGTAATTTCGAAGTTTAGAGGGAAAATATGTAATTTTGAAGCTTTTTGAGTGGTATACGTTGAAATCTCCCAAAACATTACCATAATGGATAGAATGCCAATTCTTGTTTCGAATAATATGTGAATGAAATAATTTTCTGTTTATAATATGTTACTGATCAATAATCTTTTCATTCTAGGTAATGTGTACAATAAAGTATGAAAGAGGCATCACTTCATGCTTAAAGTATATCGAAGCGGCACCATGGACTGAAAACGAAGAGGAGAAATTAAAAATCCTCTTTTCAAAAATAATATTGGAACAACCGATTGTTGATGATATAGTTCTGCGATTAAATCAAAAACCCGATTTTGCCAGCTCAGTAGAAGGTGATCTAGCTGTGAATCTCATACGGCAAATAGCAAACTCATCCAATAGCATTGCAAGGAAAGACATGCAATCTTTGGTAAACAGCATTTTATGTGAGAGTTCAGTTTATCAAAAAGACCATACCAGGATTAACCGAGACAGCTTGTACCAACTTTGCAATTCATGTTTGAATTCTTTAGAAGATCTTTTTAAAGAAGAGATATCGGTGAGTACTAAACCATTGATCGAACGGGTCTCTACCCAAGTCGAGAACCTAACGTGGCTTTTCGAAATACTCCTAAAAAATAACATGGCTGAAGAATTTGTCGATTTATGGGGGAACCAAGAGGAGTTGGTGAAATCGCACGAGAGGTATTCTCCTATGGTGAGATATGAACTTAGTCGTGTCTCGGTTTGTGTTTTCATTGCCTTGGGAAGAGGGAAGTTGCAATGCAAAGGTAATGTGCGTTTACGAGTTTTCAACACTTGGTTTAGACCGATTTTGTTAGATTTCGGGTGGTTGAAACGATGCCCGAAAGGGTTAGATTTTAGGATGTTTGAAGAAACCTTAGGGAAGGCTTTACTAACTCTTCCACTTGTGCAACAACAAAGGCTATTTGAAGAGTGGTTTAATTTTTTTTCGGTAAAGGGAACGGAATGTCCTAATCTTAGCACGGCATTTCAGGTATGGTGGCGTAGGTCGTTTGTTAGATCTGTGAGCATGCAAGTAGGTGATTAAGTTGTGAGTTCTATCTAATGTATGATATGATATGATATGGTTGATGTGTTATGTACATTTTGGAAAGTACCTATTATGATTTAGGAGGTAATGTTTTTATGTACTATTTGGTAATTCATGGGTAAATTTCCTACCAAAGTTTTTGTTTATTTATATACTAAGTAATGACCTATGAAAGTTTTGTCTAAATGTTCATTTTTGTATGTAGACTCTGTAGTTTTGTTAAGCTTCAAACTTAAATCAAATATTTGCATGCTTGCACGTTATATAACAAAAGAAAATTGAAGCTTGTCAGTTTTTATGACTTGGGCTGATATGACTTTGGGCCAAGCTTTTGTGGAGTGTGACCCAGCCCAAAAAAAATTAAGAATAAAAATATGAAAATCTAGTCCATGAAGAAGGGTATGATTTTGTTAAATCCAATCCTTTACTGCTAGAGATTTTCTAAACTCCTACCAATCCAAGGATAAGAATTTTACAATCCAACCCTTCTAAATTTAACTGATTAGGGCCAGATATTCAGAATTAGAAATTCCACCTTTAAAAAATTATGGAATTAATTTAATATATTAAGATATTTAATTTTAAATTTAGGGATCTCAGATACAAAAAAATTAAAAATTGGTTCGTCATAGTTCATTGGTTTCATTGCAGCATCCTAGGTTATAGGGCATTGTGATAATATAAATAATATAGGAAAGGTTTTTTTTTTTATTATTAGAGGTACTTTGCTCAATTAGTTAATATCTATATAAGAATTCTTTCATTCGATTGTGTAATATCTCACAAAGAAAACATTGTCTTTTGTTACTAAACCAAGTGATAGTTCTTAATTTTATAACTTATACAAACATACCATGAATTCCAAATTATATCATACCACTCTATTATATATAAAGTACACTTTAACCATTCTAGATAACAATTTTGAGAACTTGTAAATTTTCTGCAATAGCACACTTTCTTTTAATCATATTTTATGTCAAATTATGTTTACATTTGAAGAGCATTTTGATTTTGATAGGTGGTTGAACAAGAGACAAAAATGTCCCATCCATGTAACAAATAATATGCTGTGTTTATTCAAGGGATCTTTGCACTTTTCACATAACACTACAAATTAAGACCTAATAAACTATAACTATCAATATATGTGCTTTTCATGCTCTCATGTCAATACAAATTATATATGATCTGCCTACAATCCACGATATGCTTATTTATTTGTGAAAATTAAGTTATTCTAACATTTAATATCTTACTTTTCTTTTGAAGGAGACATTGACATATATATATTTAATGTATCATTTCATTGGTCCTTTTCTTTTGTTTTCTCTTTCGTGAAGCAAATTCACAAGAAAAAACGATGATAAGTAAGTTTCATCAAAAAGCATTATTACGACACTTAGTTATCTACAACAGTGGTAGGTATGATTAATATACTCATAAAAGGAGAGGAATCAGAAAATTAAGATTAGGGGACTAGATGAATAAATATCATCTAATTTTATTTTATGAAGAAAATTAATAAAATATATATTATTTTTGTAAAAATTAAAGATTTTAATGGATCAAAATAAAAATAAAAATTATAAGAGGTGCTTAATTAGCCCCTTAATTTCCTTCTACCTCCTTTATGTCCCTGAATAGATTGATATTGGACAAAACAAAAACAAAAACAAATATTAATGGATCTATAATTGCTGCAAGTGCTTAAAATTCAAGACCAATCAATTAATGCTAGCTCAGAAATGTTCTTGTACCTATTTTGAGAATTTAATGTCATCTTTTAATCAGACAGTTGGAAGAGTATGGGGACAATCAATTTTGTCCATTTAGGGAAGTACCAACTCACGATCTCCAATTATTCATCTTAATGCTCTTATATATGATTTGTTAATTATGAATTTATAAATAATATGTGATTTATATCGGTATTATCAACTAACTGAATGAATATTTTTTTTATATGCTTTCGTAAAATATTAGTATTTTATAGTATACTATTTGTATTATAGAAAAACATATAATGATTTCCGTTGTTTTTTTTTTCTTTATTGAGTTTTTAGTTTTGAAAGGCTGGAACATGATGAAGCACATTACTTTATGTAAACTTGGTAGCCACTACCAAGCAATTTCAAAAAAAAAAAAAAAAAAAAATATTGATAAAATTATATGCGTATTGCATTCTGATAACAAATTTTAAATATTATCAAATTATTCTTAAATTTCAAATTTATGATGTGCCTACAAATCTACAATTGTCACAAAAAAAACTCTTCTAAGCAACTAACCAACTTAGCTTGAATTTTATCAAGGTTAAAAGGCAAAGTACTGATAAAATATTTGAAATCTACCTTATAAATTTTAATTCAGTAATTTTAGGGTAATTAATTTCTAAATATATCTTTCAAATACAAATCCAAAAATCTGAACAATTAAAATCAAAACCTGTTTTAAAAAAAAAACAGATAGAAGTCCATGGCCAACCTACAAATTTAATCAATTGTGACATCAGTGATGTCAAAATTTACAATAAAAGAAAAGAAATAAAAGAAATATAATTAAGATGTCATTTAAATAAGTAGGCTTCTAGTTGTTCCACCATTCCGAAATTTTTATTTATAACATACTTCAAAAAAAAAAAAAAACCAAATAATCATCGTTCTCTTTTCACCACGGCCGCACCGGTATTTTGCGGACCCAAATACTGGAGATGGCATAGGCGTTCTGCGGACCCAAATACTGCGAACTAATTTTTTTTTTTCAAAACTTTGAGATATCTCATAAATGGAGTGCCTCGATACAAATGCAAAGCTCATAATTGGGGTGCCTAAGATATGAAATAAAAGGGGTCAAAGCTCATGGATTCATAACATAGTATTAAAAAATCAAAAAAATTGTATGATGCACGTGGTGCCTCGATAAAACAACAACAACAAAAAAAATGCACCCTGGGTCCGCACAATGCCCGTGCGGACTCATTTAAGGGTCCGCATCGGCATTCTGCGGTCTCGCTGAAATGGGTCCGCAGAATGGCGGTGCGGCCGGGGTGAAAATCTAAATTCCAGCGAACGATGCTTATTTGGTTATTTTTTTTTGAAGTATGTTATAAATAAAAATTTCGGTTCCACCATTACGGCTAACTTGTTGGGATGTATTTATGATAAAAATGCTGATGCATGAAGGTTGATTTTTTGGAATTTCTTTAGGTCACAATTTATTTACTAGATTCAAAACCGGTCAATTTAATCTGATCATGACTTGACTTATTGGGGCTCCTCTAATCATATTATTTGCTATATGAGAAATAATATGGGTTGTGATAATAGAAGCCCACATATCCATGAAATTAATCCTTAAAAATACACCATTTGGAGATTTTTTTTTCTTTCTAAGTTTTAATTTTTACTTATTTAAAACTATGTAGTTTAAGTTTTTAAGCATCAATACTTAAATTAGTTTTATTTTTATTTTTATTTTTATAAAAATTGAAAACTAAAAAAAAATATAAAGTATGTTTAATTTTTTATTTTAAAGAAAAATCATATCAATTTCAGATGCATGTACTGAAAAAATTTCCACGAATTATTTTATTTTTTATATAAATTTTATTATCATGAATTCATGTTGAGGTGTTTTAATACGAACTCGATCACTAATTATGTAAGCAACGCCTGTGGTCAATTTGGAGAAATATAAAAATATAAAATTTTATACAACAGAAATAGATAAATATCAGAACCGATTCAAATTGAAAACAGAAGAAAATGTGCTAGGCGAATATCGTTATGACGCTCTATTGCTCGTCTGATATCGTCATGACAAAGACTAGCTACTCGCGAGTAGTTACAAACTAAATGTACAGTGCATGCAATCGTAGAAATCTAGAAATTCAAAGAGATTCAGTAAAAAGTACAAGTTTGGTTTGCCATTCAGATCCTCTTCTTGAGAAGAATTTTTTATTCATAGGAAAATATTATCAAATAATTTAGGGAAACAGAAAATAATACCTTCGTTTTTTCATGCAATACAAGGAGAATTTGTATTACATGAGGTGCAACAAGTAAATCCGGGCCGTTCTTTAATCTGACAAAAATCTCAAAACGAGTCCATAGGCATGAGTTTAACGAACACGTATCCTCTGCATTAACTCAAAAGGGAATCTTTTGAGTTAATGCATCTCGGCCGTCTGATATTAAACGGAGCTAATCTGACTGTCTGATTTTAACAGAGAAGCTCTTTAATATTAGTGCAGATCTAATTTGCACGGATGTTAAAGTGGATCGGATGGTCTAGATGCATTAACTTAAAAGATTCTCTTTTGAGTTAATGCAGAAGATACAAACACTACTACAAAAAAGCTAATTCTACACTGCACATTGTACACGGTTTTTCTAATTTTATATAAAAACCGTGTGTCAAATATGAAATTGTGAAAGGCTAAAAAATATTGGAGAATTATACACGGACACTTAGTTATAAATCAGTGTATAATTGTTTGAGAGAGCTACACGGTTTATTAGGGATCAAAAATCCGTGTGGAAAGAAACCGTGTGGAAAAGATTGAGAGAGTTACACGGATATTATACAAAAATCCGTGTATGAATTGCTACACGGATATTTGATTAAATAACCGTGTACAAATATTAAGAGAGCTACACGGTTTTTAGTTACATGTCCGTGTAGAATAGTTAGAGAGCTACACGGTTTTCTTATCAAATATCCGTGTATAAAGGGTAATGCTACACGGCTTTTTTTAATAAATAACCGTGTATAAATTGTGACAGAGCTACACGGATTGTTAAGTATAAATCCGTGTAGAAAAGCCGTGTAGGGTTTTATCCAATATAAAAGGGCCCCTTCTCTTCCAGAGACTTCTCCTTCCAGCGCCGTTTTGATCAAGTAATTAATACGCCCTCTCTCTGTTTTGAACTGAGATCTGATTTTCGCAAATTAAAGGCTAGCAGCTGGAATCTGTCATCTTTGAAGTTTTTATCCTCCCACAGCAAGCACTGGTGTCTGATAATCATTGTGCCTTACCTAAATACGAGCATAATTGTTGATTCTTGTAAGCCCGAAGAAAATATCCCAGCTAACAAGTGCAAAGATATCTTCCCTTATGTCAACAAGTAAGCAATAATAATTTAATTGGTTTGAATTTTTTTTCAATTTTGTAAGGTGATGCAATATGGGCCTGCGCATGTTTCAGAAAAAGGGGTGTAACTTTTGATCCGTCCGTCGGATCGGCCTGAAATTTTGACAGGAACTCCACAACCCAAAGCCGGATTCGAAACGGATCTATGATCCGTTTCGCCCATTTTTCGGCTCAGATTCGCGATCCAACCGTCGGATCTGGACTTTTGGACCTTTCTTTATAATTTTAGAATTTTTAGGGTCTTTTATGTATCTTTTATGCATTTTTGCAACTGTATTTCATCTAGCTACCTTTTCTTGTTACTAACTAATACCAAATTGTAATTGTAGAATGTGCCAAAGGAACCGCATTACACCAAGGAGCAGATCGACGATATCAGGTGTGTGTGGGCAAGGTGGTTTGTAACGGAATTTTGCAATGCTCAACATGGATTTCCATAATTTTGTATAATTTGGTGTATATGAATATTGTAATTGCATATGGATTTCTGGCTAATCTGAAAAATATGAATTTCTTGCTAATCTGGAAAATATGGATTTATTGCTAATCTGGAAAATATGGATTTCTTGTTATATGAAATCTGGAAAATATGGAAAATATGGAAAATCTGGAATAGTTCTGTAACAAAACTGGCTAGCAAAACTGGAGGCTAGTCGAAAAACAAAAAATACAAAAAAAAAAAAATGTTCTTTCTACACAGACATTTAACTAAAGTCCGTGTAGAAAAAAAAAGAGCTACACGGACATTTAGTTAAATGTCCGTGTAGAAAGAGGAGAGCTACACGGACATTTAACTAAATGTCCGTGTAGAAAGAGTCAAGCTACACGGTTTTTTAGTTAAAAGTCCGTGTACAAAAAGAATCGTACACGGTTTTTTAGGTAATATCCGTGTAGCTCGGTAAAATGGAGAGCGACACATTCTGGTCTTTGTACACGGCTGTTTGTGAAGTTATACGTGTAGAATCTTTAAAATTGCACACGGGCAAAAGTCCGTGTGTAGTTATTGAACTAATCGTACACCCTTGATTTAAACACGGTAGGAAATCCGTGTAGCTCCTCCTTTATTGTCCGTGTATAATCTCTTTTTTTGTAGTAGTGAAATTCGAGTTTAACCCGGCTGGGATAAATCTGGGCCGCCCTTTTTTCATTGTACCCCTCTAATTAATATGAGAGGGGACACACACTTATCGTAGGAGGATTGGTAATTTTTTTTACTGATCTTATGGACCCCTATTCTTTCATAGGTATCGGATTGAGTTTGACTTGATTGGGATTAATCCGAGCTGCTCTTTTTTTCATTGTACTCCTCTAATACCTGAGGGGACAAACACTCGTAGAAAGATCGGTAAATTTTTTACCGATCCAAACTTTTAGATTGGTGAAATAAGTTTGGATCGGTAAAAATTCTACCGATTCAATTTTTTTTAATAAAACTGTGGGATATTCTATTTTTAAAGATTAAAGTTTGTCCGATTCATAAAGGATTCATGGTAACCGGAAAAAAACAAAAAACCTTTGGATCGGAAAATCTTTAACCGATTCAAACTTAGAAAGTACTCTTTATGTTTCTACCGATGCTTCTGTGCGTCGAAAATTGGATTTTTTTTAAAAACCATAATTAAAATAAATAAATTTAAATAAACAACATGATTGCGCTAAGATTTACAAAAACCATCAATACCGAAATGCCAATTCGGTCCAATCGCATTTTTTTTCTCCGGACCGAATTGGCATTTCGGTCCCCCCTCATTTTCACAACAAATCAGGGACAAAGCCTGTGGCCGACCGTGTGGTCCCTCTGGACCGAAATGGCATTTCGATCCAGAGAATTTTTTTGCCGGACCGAGTTGCCATCTCGGTCCCAGGCCATTTTCTGTCCAATACAAACCTCTCTTCTCTTTGGATCATTTTTTGTCTACATCATTTTTTCCGCGAGACAGAGACAGAGAGCTCCTTCTTTCCGAGACCTTCTTCCCGAGAACTTCGCGCCTCTCCATTGTGCACAGTTCCAGTTTTCCAAATTACAGATCGGCTCCTCCATTGTGCCTCTAGCGTTCGTCTGAATACTGTAGTAAGTTTTTTTTTCAATTATGATCATATTTTTTGCTGTAAAATTAAAAATTATCGAAGGTTAATCGTGAAAATTTTTGTTCAGGAAATGTCTCAAGTATTAATAAATGTGTACCACAGACGCGAAATTACAGACGCACCGACCTGTACATTTCCTGTTACTAACTCAACTAGTCTTGATGAGCTAAGAAGACAGATATATGTTGGCATTCGTTTGCTCCCTAGCCGGTTCGATCTAACAATCAGCGCACGTTTGAACACGGCACCACCTGGCTCAGCAGAAAAATACAAGTTGTTCAACATAGACCACGAAACGATTTGGTATATGGTGCTTGCGAATGCCACTCCGGTACTGAATTTTAAACTTCTTGAATTAGTGGTTGAGTCAGTACCAGTTGTTAGTCAGACCAATTATGACCCATATCCGGATAGTGTACCCGGAACTAGCAGAGACATACCGGTGACTGATTCACCGGCACATTGTGATGAAACCCTCGAAATACCCCCGATTGATTTGCAGAATTATTTTGACCACCTGAATAATGATACTGACTCAGAAACAAGCTCTGACCCTGATAACCCGGTTGTCGGGGAAGAGGAAATGGCCGAAATTGAGGATCAGATTAGGATGGAAGAAGTAAGGAAGGAGTGGCAATCGTCTATTCCTTTTATTAATCGAGAATTGCAACATCCTTGTTCGGCATTTCATGACGATGTGCCGATGCCGTACAAGGATGAAGCATTTTTTGGTCATCCACCCAGAATCGACGGTCCATTTTCGGTGGAACAGATATTTGAATCCAAAGCTGATCTTAAATCGAAGTTGAATGGATATGCCATGGATAATAACTTAGAATTACAACAAACCCAGACCAATCGTAACAGATATGTGGTTGTATGTACAGCGGAGGGGTGTCCTTGGAGGGTATACGCAAAAGCCACCGAGATGGGCAATTGGACAATTGCAACAAACTCATACGCGCACAATTGTTACAGTACTGCATGTACAGCAGACAGTCGTCAGATGACTGCCAGGATGATTGCAGATATAATCAAACCGGGTCTCAAGGAGGACCTGGAGATGTCAATAAAAGCATGTCGAATTGCAGTTAAACATGAGTACAAAACGGTTGAGCCTTCTGTAGGGCGCAGAAAGTTGCACAGCTGGTAGTATGGAAGGTGTGTGCATATGTATTTAAATGTCTCATGGTTCAATGCTCTCGATTGGTTAAAGAACATCGAAACTTGAAACATTCATTTCTTTCTTTCTGCTATTCCTTTCGGTTCACCCTCGACAGACCCACGATTTATAATCAGTCCATCGAGAGAGTTTAATGATTGTAGGGACGTTTAACTCCCAGCGGGCGCAAGCCCCCGCTGTTAATTACATCAGATGACCCTTCCAAGCCATACTGAATACCTCGTTCATTCCAGGATTTGGAGCCTATTTGTTGTGAATTGAATAAATGGGCTAAAAGGGGAGAACTCATGTACTTGGTCTTTGTGTGTTTGATTATCATTGTTTTAGGTATCTAATTAATATGTATGCACAAGATGCAATGAATGTTAGAAACCTATTTGTATTTGAGAAAATATATTTATGCTTTATTTATATTTTATTTAAAAAGGAAATGATTTAAACATGAAGAAAAGTGGAGAAAAGGACATTTTGGTCATTTAACATGTTACGCGATGTTTAATTATGCTTGATTTTTATTTAGAAACATGAAGGATTTGATTTGGGTTCATTTAGAGTTGGTTTGAGTTGATTTGGATTTGAAATGAAAAAGTTATGACCAAAAAGGGGTGGAAAGGGCTTATTTGTGAAGTTTAAAGTTTTCCAGGGACCTATTTGTAAAGCTGGAAGGACTGAGGTTTGTGATTTGGGCTTTTGGCAAGGTTTGTACTGGAAATTGGGTTCTCAGGGGCTCATTTGAGGAGATTTTAGGCAGCCAGGGGCTTAATTGAAAATATCCAAGGACTACGCTGTGAAAATAATTTTGTCAGAGGGACTCCTTTGTAAAAGTTTTCTTTTAATATTTTCTGGGCTTTGAGATTACAACTTGGGCTTTAGGATTGGTGCTCTGGGCCTTTGAGATGTTCTAATGGCTTTAGGATTCACACAGTGCTTCAGGATTTGTGCAGGATACTGGACTTGATTGATTTGTTTTGAGATTCGGTTGTTAGGCATCAGGATTAGTAACATCAGGATGTGAGTGAAGAAGCCTTCGATTGACCTGACATATGGGCCCCATGGCGTGTTTGATCTTAAGTCCTTAGATCATTTCTTGCTTTGAGATTTGGATTTCCATTTGAATTCTATTTTGGCGCCGAGATCCAGCGGTTTGTGTCACTTCAAAAATCGTGCTCAACTTGATATGAACTGGGGTTTGAAACCTGAGTCTAGGGTTCGGCTCTGGTGTAGCTCCGGCGAGATTTCGGTCACGGCAAGGCTGGAGAGCGACACCATTGGGGTCGCCTCGGTCCCGTGAGTTTGTTGGTCACCTCGTCGGCGGTGATTGATCGTCGGAGAGAGGTGGTACACGGCTAGCTTCGGGTTTCGGTACCGGTGGAGTTTTAGCTTGATTTCATCGATCCTCTTTGCGTTTCTCTTCAATCATTAGTCTCTTAGGTGTCGTTTGAGCATGAAGAAGCTCCATTTGAGATCAATTTCATCTTTTATCAAGCTTCTAGCATACTTTCGGTTTTAGCTTTTCGGTAAGGTACCGGTTATGAACTGGTACATGATATCTCGGCTTTGGGGTGTATTTGGGAGATGGAGCATCATAATTTGAGCATGTTTCAGAGGTATCAAGGTTGAAAGGGATTTAATTTTGGGCATGGCATTGGATTTGGGTATGAACTTGCTATTGGGTTTCGGGTTTGAGAAAGAAACATGGATTTCTCATGAGTTTCGTCAATGACATGTATGGTTTTTTATGTTGTTCTTATAACATAATATATCAAGAATAGATACATGAAGCTTAGGAATTTTTATGCTTTTTATTTCTATTTTTAAGAGAAGAATAAAGACAGAGGGGTGTAAATGCAAGTATACATGTGGCAGTTTTCTCATTTCTGACATCCAGCTTTGAAAATGGCTAGAAAATAGTAGAAAAATCAGAAAGATGCAAAATTTGAGTCTAAATTGATTGTTTTTTTATCCTCTATCTTCCTATTCAAACAGATTTTTGATTTGACTTTCAGATCAGTCAGCATTGACTGATCTGTACCAGCAGGTCATTTGGGCATTTTCTGTGCTTATACTATATTAGTATGGGGTTTATTGATCAGGATTTTTTGTCTTAAAAGGGCTATGAGTGAAAAATTGCAAAAAGATCAAAGGGGCACTAGCATCACATATGTCAATTGCTAGCAATTATGAAAATTATGCATATAGGTCCTTGATCATTTGCATATTCATATAAAAGGATCTTTGAGCATCATATCATGGGGATTGAAGTTTCCCTCTCCTTTTAGTAATTATGCATCTAGGTCCTTTGAAAAGTGCTAAAATTTATAATATGGAAAGAGATGTAGTAAAACATCAATCCTTCACATATTACTCATTTTATTCCTCTTTTATGCATTAAAGTCCTTTAAAAAGTTCAAAATGGCATAATTAGGGAGATGTAGTTAAACATCAATCCCCACAATGTCATTTAATTTAAATTCCCTTTTTCATTTTGTTATGCACTTTTAATTTGATTTTCATATTAAAAGAATTATATAAGAAATTGATATTTAAAGGATGTAGCTAAACATCGACTTTTAATATCTCTTCCTTTTATATTTCTTATAATATGAAAATGCCACTTTTAATATACATATTATTTATATATTTATGTGATTATGTGTTTTGTTATTTTCTTTGCAACATAAAATAAAGAAAAGAAGAACAAAAGAAAGGAGAAGAATAAAAAGAAAGAGGAGGTAGAGAAGGAAAAGAAAGGGAAACAAGAAAATCCGAATATTTACATATGCACATATATTTTCTTTTTTTCTTTTTAGAATCATTGGCTTACAAATTAGCTATAAAGCTATTAATTGCCTCTTCTATTTATTATTTTTCATTTTAAATCCTTTTAATATAATATTTGCTATTACATAAAAGGAATTCATTTATTTATATGATTTCATGCTTCTAAACTCATTTATATGAGTTAGAAGCATTCAATCTTTATCAAATCCGAAAATAAAAGAAAGAAGAAGAAGGAGATTAGAAGGAAGAAATAAAAAAAAAAAAGCTCCAATTGCATAAAAGAAAAATAAACGAAAATCATTGAGCAAGAACCCTTTTTTTCATTAAATCATGAAATATTATACATGAACTCAACTCCAATTAAGCTTCTACATTGCATCAAAGAACACAAATTTCTACCTATTTCTCTTGATTTTGGCTAAGAAAGAATTCTTTTCTTCTTCTTTTTTTCTCTCTTTTCCTCTCTTTTTTTCTTCTATTTCTTGTAGTGAGTGGCTTGCTGAAAATTTCGAGTTTTGTATATGGGTAGTTGCTGATTTTTCTGGTGGTCTCTTGCTGATCCTTTCTTCTTTGATTTGGTGCTCTTATATAGCCTAGAGCAAGGGTCTAGGGTTTAGGCATAGGGCCATGCTGGCTTAATCTTCACCTTCCCTTTTCTTCATCTTTCAATCAATGCTTTAGATTTAATCTTCAAGGTATCAAACCATGTATGCAGGTGCATAGACCAATGGTAATCAGCCATGTTGGCAATCCATACATAGATTAATTTTAACCCTTTGATTTAATTTCTTTTAAAGGCTAAGATTTAATAGCATTGTATCATGCATCTCCTCATGCATGGGAGGAGATTCTTCTCTTTTGGCAGCTTGCCTGGTGCGCAGTACAGCTGGACATGAGGTTAATTGAGCACAGAGGGCCAGCACAGTAATGGTGTAGTGTACCCAATGTCAATTTTCGAGTTACCATGGTCTATGACCGTTTGTTCACTCCTGGCCAAAAATAGGCTTCCAGAGTGCGGGTATAGCATAATCTTGTCATGCCTTGAGTGGTATCTTATGCCTCAACCGCTTGTTTTCTATTTTTGATCATCTGCTCATTTCCTTTCAACACCCGTCGGGTGCCACTTCCCAAATTGAGCACGAGTCTTCAATGCACATTAAATTACGAGTTACAGTGATCACATGAGATCCCAACGACGCCCTTTAAACCCTTTGAGAGGTGTAATTATACTCGGCCTACTCCAATTCGTACTATACCCGATAGTGAGCAAACCCGAATTCATTTCATCCCCTCTTCCTTCTCTTAATTGTGTCAGTAGAGAGTATCGCCTTGCAAAATGGAGCCGAAACCCCTAAAGGATTAAGGTGACCTCCTTTCTGAATTGCACTTTTCTTTCATTCTTCCATTATCGGTGTAGAAGGTAGGGAGAAAGAGATCAAAGGGGAAGGGAACGGGTGACAAGTGGGACCCACGGGTCAGTCTTGGTGTGTAACGAAGAACATCTCCCTTTTCTTTATATTCTTCCTCATAGATGTGGGTGTTTCACCGTGAACCGCACATAGGTCTTCATTGGCTTATCGTACTCTGTGTTCGGGGAAAGTGAAGGGGTCATTTGCCTTATAGCGCCGGGGTTTCAAATGGATTCGGATTTGTCTGAACTTGGTGTATCATGAGCCATTCAGCTGCCAACCCGATTCACATATTTGATTTTAGCGAGCCGAGTGCATTTATATGCTTGAGCCAGAGCACTTTACTTTGTTTCAATGACCAATGGGCCCAGACTGTAAGGTTAAGTCTAGTGTCCCCAATTCGTACCTGAATTGGTTAGGGTATTTGCTATGGGTACCCTGTGCCACGTGGCACCAATCAGGGACTTCTGTTTTGTGATTTTATTATCTTTCTAACCATTTTGAATTAGGAGATGTGTCATATATCAAAATTCAGGATTATTTGAGTGGGATTTAATCATGTATTTTGTTCAACAAATTTCATCTCCTATTTTGTGGCATTGTGCCGAATTAAAGTATGGTTAAACCTTTAATTGACCAATTTGTGTAGTTAAGTGGCGTCTTTGTCCAAGTAACTATGATTCTGACTTTTTAGGGTCAAACACCTTCATACAGCAAGATTTGGAGAGGGAGGGAGCTGGCTATTGCCGATTTATTTGGTTCTTGGGAAAAAACTTATGAACTGCTACCTTCTATGCTCGGTGCAATCCAGAGGTCTAACCCAGGTACAAAATACAGAATTGAGCACGAACCATCTAGAACGTTGGGCGGACATATTTTCACCTGTGTGGCATGGGCTTTCGGTCCATGCATTCAATCCTGGCCATATCTCCGACCAGTTATAAGTGTAGATGCAGGACACCTATCCGGCAGGTACAAAGGAAAACTATTCATGGCATGCGCTTATGATGCAGAACAACAATTACTGCCAATAGCATTCGGAAATGCGGAAGAGGAGACTTCAGATAATTGGGGCTGGCTTATGCAATTTGTACGCGAATATGTTGTCGGCCCCGGTCGGGTATGTGTTATATCAGACCAGCATGCTGCAATCCGTTCAGTGTTTGATCGACCTGATTTAGGGTGGTGTGAGGAGAGAGGTGAAGCAGTTCATCGATTGTGTGCTCATCATATTGCGGCGAATGTGTACAAGTTGTGCAAGGACAAAGTAATTGAACAAATTTTCACTGTGTTTGTGGGTAAGATGAAACCTTGGAAGTTTGATGAGGGTATGGAAATGATAGAAGGTAGGAGTATTACTACTCACCAGTACATCATGTGGTGTGGTAAAAGTTGCAAAATCTTTAAGAAGAGCCTCTGCAACTCCATAAATGGGCACAATGTCATGACGGAGGCCCAAATAGGTGGGGTATTATGACTACGAACAGATCAGAATCATTTATTTATTCCTAAATTAATTTATTCCTAAATTTATTGACACTAAATTTATTTACACTACATTTATTTACTCTAAATTACTCTAAATCTTTCTAGATTTTATTTTCACTAAATTACTTGCACTAAATATAAATTAATCACAAAAGTATAAATTAGTAAGAAAAAATATTTTACCTTGAACAGATAAGCCCCACAGACAGCTGACATCTTCCAGTGTCACTGTGCACTCCCCCACTGGAAGATGAAAAGTATTCGTCTCGGGCCTCCACCTCTCGACGAGCGCAGTGATCAACCCTTTATCAATATGACAATGCGTCACATCCTTCATCTGGTACAAGCCTAAATACACCAAACCTTCTTTCATCCGAGGCTGGTAATGAATGCCCATTTGCCGAGGACCAGGACACAGTGAACGAACAGGCTGGAACGATAATTTCATGCAATATAATGTAAAGAACAAAAATTAATTTAAACTTCCAAGTTTATTTTGAAATTTAAATCCAACCTGATATTAAACAAATACCGTTGTATTCACCAACGAAATCTTGTGTTGTTCAGCAGGCAATTGCAACAAGGGTTGTTCAGCAGCCATTTTGCACTACAATATAAATAAAATTACAACATAAAAAAACTCCAATTAGTTAGCAAATCAAAAATTCCTTTAGCTAATTTACTCTACATACAAAATTAAAAAAACCTACAATTGGTTAAATTATACTAAAAAAAGCCTAAATTACACTAAACAAACTAAATTATCCTACAATTATTTAAAAAAAAAACCTATGACCAAGATTCTTCTACATGCAAACGAAATCATTATACAATTACTAAACACTAAATACAATAAATTTATACACTAAATTACTCTAAATATTTATAAAATTTATTTACACTAAATATTTATACAATTTTTATACAACTTATTTACACTAAATATTTATTCACACTAAATATATTTGCACTAAAAATTTATACAATTTATATACAATTTATTTACACTAAATATTTATTCACACTTAAATTTATTTACATTAAATATATTTACACTAAAATTACTCTAAATTACTCTAATTACTTTAACTATTTATACAATTTATTTATACTACAATACACTAAAATACACTACAATCACTAAATAAATAACACTAAAATAAACTAATTTACACTACAATACACTATAATACACTAAATTTACACTACAATACACTAAAAAAAACTAATTTACCCTACATACAAACTAAACTAAATAATTCTACAAAAAAAATTAAAATTCGGATTTTTTTTTTCAAATTAACACTACAATATATGAAATTACACTACAAAACACTACAAAAAACTAATTTACTCTATAACTAAACTAAATAATTCTAGAAAATAATTATAAAATTCGGATATTTTTTTCAAATAAAAAATTTAACCACATACCCAATGAAACTTGTAGATATGAAGCTTTTCTTGTTCTTCTCTCAAAACTATACTCAAATATGTGATTAGAATAAAAAATGACGAAGATTTGAGGGAGTTAAAATTTAGTTTTTTTTTTTTGGTCTCGGGTAGGAGAAGAGGAAGAAGCCTCGGGTAAGGGAAGAAGGAAGAAGAAAGAAGGAAGAGGGGGGGCAGAGTAAAAAAAAGAATGGGACCGAGTTGCCATCTCGGTCCGGCCAAAATTTTCCTCCGGACCGAAATGCCAATTCGGTCCGGACTCTTCGTGGGATTTTCTGTGGCGTTGGCTGCGCAACAGGTGAAAATGAGGGGGGACCGAAATGCCAATTTGGTCCGGAGGAAAACAATGCGATCGGACCGAATTGGCATTTCGGTATTGATGGTTTTTGTAAATCTTAGCGCAATCATGTTGTTTATTTAAATTTATTTATTTTAATTATGGTTTTTAAAAAAAATCCTCGAAAATCGAAAGTACTCTTTTTGTTTTGTTGTATTATTTTATAATATTTTCTATTAATAAAAAATTCTCCTTCGTGAGAGAAGATCTCTGTCGAAGGACGGAGCTAGTAGGATCAGGCAGAGGGAAATAAATTTGCTGCGATTCCAAAGAATCGCAGGATTCTGCTTTTCCGAATCCAACTGTTTATATATTTTGAGATTCGTTCATAACAACTAATTTTTTTTGAGATTCGTGCATTTCAAAAAATTAATAGTTAGATTTGGAAAAGCAGGGTCCCTGTGATTCTTTGGAATCGCAGCAGATTTATTTCCTCAGGCAGAGACGCTTATTTTGGACCCAATTTAAAAAAAAAAATATTTTAATAATAGTTTTCAAAAATTTATATAAACATACATATATTAAAAATAATTAGATAATTATTATATCCTATTATGAAAATTCTATCCCACCTTATCTTATTTTCTTTCTTCGCTTTTGTTCCCTGTCTTTGGATTTTTAGTAGCTTTGAAATATGTTTCAGAATAAATATTAAAACAGATAGGAAACGAAATTCATTTCGATCCATCTCAAACCTGTGTCTCGTTCAAATTCGAAACGACATAACCTCTTTGAATTTGTATTGGATCATTGAAATATATTAATTCCTGTCAAAGCACGGCGGTAACGAAGGAATTAAGTTGACTAGCAAGGTCTGCTACACATTTATTGTACCGTTCCAGTATAGTTGAAAGAAAGGACATGTACGGCTAGAGTGGGAAAAACGTGCCGTGCCGTGCCGTGCCGTGACTAACACGCCGTAACTTTGGTCTCGTGCCGTGCCGTGCCGTGACTAAGTTAATTTTTCACGTGCCGTGCCGTGCCGTGACCAAAATGTCAATGGGTGGTCACGGCACGCGAATGGTCACGCCACGTGAGTCACGCCGTGCCTAAACGTGCCGTGACCATACGTGACTCGCGTGACTCACGTGACCATTTAATTATAATTTAGGTTAGTTTATTCAAGATTTACCATTAAATCAATATCTAATAGTCCTAATTACACGTGACTCGCGTGACTACGTGCCGTGACTAAATTTTTCACGTGCCGTGCCGTGCCGTGCCAAAGTTTCAAAAGATAGACACGGCACGCGAATGGTCACGGCACGGGACACGCGAGTCACGGCACGCGAATGGTACGCGTGCCGTGCCGTTCCGTGCCGTAGCCGTGCCGTTCCGTGCCGTAGCCGTGCCGTTCCGTGACGGAGCCGGCTCCGGCGTGCCATTTTTCCCACTCTATGTACGGCGATTCAAATAAAACTGTTGACCTCTTATTTCCACGCATGCATCACCCGACATTTTTATTAATATCCAAAGTTTAATTCAAATTATTAATTATGTCCAGAATCGGACCCATTATCGAAAAATACCCAAGCCGGCCAGAAAATGGCCGGCTTACTCCCTCCCTAAGCCGGCCATTTTCTGGCCGGCTTGGTACTTTTTTTTTTTTTTTTAAAACCGCATTATTTTTGTTTTAGGTGATTTCTATTAGAGTCAAATACTTCATTTCTGAGTTTCGTACAAAATAATAAAGTACATACAAATTGCAAATAGAGTCCACACACTTTTTACAACATGCATACAAATCACCTATTATTGCTACGTCTAAAAGGTAATCCCCGAAGTAAACCACTTGCGAAAGATGCCATACGAGATGGTCTAACAGATGGCTCTGGTTGCTCACTAGATGGGCCGGTCTGGACTCCAGATGGCGCTGCTTGGCTTGTAGATGGGCCGGCCTGGGCTGCAGATGGTCCAGCTTGGCTTGTAGATGCTCTTGTTGTGCGTCTAGTAGTGGACCTCCTCGGTTGGACAGATGGCTCCCCTTGCACCCCAACTGCCTCTCCTCCTATGGCAACCGCCTCTCCCATTGCTTTGGCATACATAGCAGTTGCATCTAAACGGCTCGTAGCTTTGCCACGCCGTGACCCTCCGGACCCACTTCCCGACGCCATTACTAGCTCATTTTCTGCCGTATTTACTGCGTTTCTTGCCTCTGCATTTGCATGTGTTACTTAGTAAGTTGGTATAAATTGAAAAGAAAAATAATTTTGGATGAATGTTACATACATCTTCGTTGCCTATCGGAAGTGGAACGGCGAGGCTGATGCCCCCTTCGTCTACCTTCCATTTCATCCATCGTCATTACACGAAGGGTGTGTTTTCGCCTCCCCTTCCTAATCCAACCATTACTCGGAAGGATTCTGTCTCCAGGATTAGGAGGCCAGTCTCCCATATTGCCAATTGGATTGAACACATGGTTCCAAGTACTCACAAGATATGGTGTTTTATACCAGTCTGCAACAAAGTCGTCCTCTTGCCAGTTTCGGTCACGGCAAACAGTTAAGACATGAGCGCACTGAATAGAAGTTAATTGGATACCTCTGCAAGTGCATTCCATTTGCCTGTCGGGACCGCGCGTCACAATATACATGAACTCCCTGTGAGTGGGTTCCATGTTGCCCTTGTCGCTACGGGTGCAAGGAATGTACTCATTTGGGGATGAAACTTGGTACTGATCTTGGCCCTGCATGTAACGCACCAATTTCATTTTTGAAGCTTTCCTCCAATGTTTTTTGATCTTTTGCAAAACCCGGTCAGAAAGAACATGTCCTTTGTCTTGTAATTCCATTGCTCGCTGATGCCGCTCAACAAACCATCTGTTGCACGTGTAGAACGTATCCTCCACTATGGCACAAACAGGCAATCTACGACTCGTTCGGAAGACATTGTTGAGTGACTCGGAGCCGTTTGTTGTCATGATACCAAACCGGTATCCTCCATCACAGGTTTGGAAAATGTTCTCATAATTGGACGGCTCCATCACATTATTAGGACGTACTTTGCCCACTCTCTTTAAATATGCATTACACTTCGGATTTAGCTGCACAAAAACAAAGGGGTGTTATTTCATTTTCTTAAAATTCTTATAAGATAATTAAACGAAATGTTATAAGTTAGACATACATGAGCAAACTCTTCGAACATCTCTTTCAATCTTCTCGGCTTCTTCCTCTTTGCTCCTTCCCTAAACCTCCATCCGTACCATCTGTCTCCTCCACAATTCTGGACCAGGTTGTCAGCAACATGCTGTATACAATACCTGTGCACAAAAAGCTCGGGAGGCCATCCGTATTCAGCTGTCAGTGCAGCTTTGATCCCCTTGTGCTGGTCCGATATGACACATACAAATTTACACGGGCCGAGCACTTCATTCCTCAACCACTGCAAGAAAAAACCCTAATTCTCAGTATCCTCTTGCCGTACAATTGCAAATGCAATAGGCAACAATTAGTTCTCGGCATCGTAGCCGCAAGCTATCAAAAGCCTCCCCTCATATCGCCCAGACAAGAAGCAGGCATCGATGCTGATCACTGGTCTCAGGTACTGGAACGCTGCAATGCATGGACCAAACGCCTATGCTACGGCTCTGAACTGGGCAACACCTGGCATGATTAGTCATGTTTCCTTATTCCGTACCGGGCTGGTCAGAAATTGGTGGGTCGAGCTGGGATTGTTGTGGCAAATTGCAAGCAACAGTGGTCTTAGCAAGCTGTATGAAATCTCCCAACTCTCAAATTGTCGGGCTATTGCCAGCTCACGGCCCCTCCACAGTCGGTTGTATTTAGGTGTCACATTGTTATACACAGACAAAACAATGTCTGCCACCGTCTGGATGCTCATACACGGGTCCTTTTTAATGCTGTTCTCAATGACATCGACAGTGAGTGATGCCGTCAGACATTCGTGGTCGTCCCTCGTACTCTCAGTCCTACATGTGTGAGGCCTGTCTTGCTTAGTTATAACCCATGCGTCTCCACATCCTGTCGGCTTTGCCCTAAGCTCGTAACGGCAATTCTTGTCCTTGCACACCAGAGTAACCCGATCCCTGTCACTTTTCCAAGATCTGAACTCCTGATTCTTAGTTATATGGTGCTCTCTGATCTTCTTCATTAGGTCTTTGTTTTTAAAATATTAGTTTGCAGTCGCTCACCTTTGTACTCAATCCGTTGCCCATAATAACCAATATCTGCTTCTCTAAACTCAGAAACATCATTGAGGTCTGGGAACGGGTGCGTATTAGTCTGGCCACTAAGCGGCCCCCCCTCATCAGTACGACCCATGTGCCTTTCAGCTGTTTCAACCGGCCCGTCTTCATCGCAACCTTCCATGTGATCTGAATCCCCCCACATTTCTCCCTTAAATTCATCCCCGCTCCTCAGATCGTCCTCCGATATTTCATTAATATCTTCAAAGTCCGGGCAGCTTGCATCGTCTACTGGTGCAGGTCTGGGGTAAGGTGATACTGGAGGTAACGGTAAAGGAGCCACATTTACGGATCTAGGTGGGGTTGAAACTGAGTGTCTTGGTCTGCCTCGATTGTGTCTAGGTGGGGATGCAACTGAGTGTCTTCGTTGAGTTGCTGGTGGAGTGACGTAGTTGTAGGGTTCTGGGTCAGGTTCGTTGAGGGGTAAGGTGGAGTCACGTCTGTAGGTTTCTGGTTGTGGGGTATAATGTGGTGCCGCTGATCCAGAGCCCGAACTTCCAACCCCGGACTCTACCGGAACTCTTCTAGCAAATATTTCTATTAGAAAATTCTCTTCGGACCTCAAATAACCAAACATGCCTCTCCATGTACTCTCATCTACCAGTTTCGCAACAATCCATTTCCCGTTGGAGGGATGGTAATATCGGGTTGCCAATTCTAGGTCCCACCTTTCTGGATTGTAACCGGTGTGTGTGTAAACTATGGATTTCAGGTCCAAAAGTGAGATGTCATCTGGAATCATTAATGAATGAGCTGCATCTTTGTTGTAATATGCCCCTTGTGCACTATTAAGCATCTTCCCACCATAGTGTAATGAAATAAAGGCCATGGTAAACAAACTACATTTTAGAAAATGGTAAACAATTGTCAGGTTACTAAATGGTAAACAATTGTCAGGTAACTAAATAGTAAACAATTGACTGGTTACTACTTCTTTTTGGGTTTAGGGTTTAGATTATAGGGTATATGGTATAGGGTATACCGTATAGGGTATAGGGTATAGGGTTTAGGGTTTAGGGTTTAGGGTTTAGGGTTTAGGGTTTAGGGCTTAGGGCTTAGGGCTTAGGGCTTAGGGCTTAGGGCTTAGGGCTTAGGGCTTAGGGCTTAGGGTTTTAGGGCTTAGGGTGTAGGGCTTAGGGTTATAGGGTTATAGGGTTATAGGGTTATAGGGTTATAGGGTTATAGGGTTATGGGTTTAGGATTTAGGGTTTAGGATTTAGGGTTATAGGGTTGTAGGGTTGTAGGGTTATAGGGTTATAGGATTTGGGGTTTGGGGTTTGGGGTTTAGGGTATAGCGTATAGGGTTTAGGGTATAGGGTTTAGGGTTATAGGGTTTAGGGTTTATTATTACATTTTTTAATAATATAATTAATTATTCTATAAAATAAAACATAATAATAAAAAATAAAAAATAATAATAATAAAAAAATAAAAAAAAATTACCTCAACAGTGATTAGCGAGCTGCCTCGGGCTGTGTGCCTTCATCTGAAGGGAGGGGTGCCGTTTTATAGAGTTTTTGCGGTTTAAAAAAAAAGTACCAAGCCGGCCAGAAAATGGCCGGCTTAGGGAGGGAGTAAGCCGGCCATTTTCTGGCCGGCTTGGGTATTTTTCGATAATGGATCCGATTCTGGGCATAATTAATAATTTGTATTAAACTTTGGATATTAATAAAAATGTCAGATGTATCACTGTTCGCGAGGATAAAAATTAATTATTGCCGAGAGTACTCCGATAGAAAAAAGTATTATTTTTGAACATATCAGTATTACTGGCAAGAATATCTATGAAAATACTAATTTATGCATGCATGGAACAAAATAAAGCTGATCTCTTGTATATATTGTTGTGGTTCGGCTACTATAATATTAGTGTTATATGGTATAAGTTTTAAAATTTATTGGAAAGCCTTAAAATGACTAATTCAAACTGTTCCAACTGATTTATTTTATGAGTGATAAGTTTATATGTTAAAAAAAAATTCAAATTATTTTATATCAAAATAAGCAGTCAAAAATGTTGAAAAATAAATGCATTAAAATTAACTTAAAAACTCCCACATTTGACCACTTGACTTAACAAAATAAATTAAAAAAATTCAATTTTTGTATGTAAACACAACTAATTAAGTAGATCGGTTTGAACGGTTTGGATTCACCATTTGAAATCAATTCAATAGATTCTAGAGTTGATGTAATATAGACTAAAATTATACTTATATCATACAAGCTAGACTCATTGTAATATAATATAATATAATATGAGTCCGGCTAAATTGCTTTCTTAAGCACTTCGACCAAAGTTCTTATGGGTCACATTTAGCCATTTGAAGTTCGAAACGTCGAACTAAATAGCTTAATAAATTAGTTATATAATAAATATGTAGAATACTGATTTTTATTATTTTTGAAATTTTTTAACTATTTTTTATGATTTTTGAAAGATAGACTTTTTTGACTAAAATAAAAGTATTTTTAATCCAACAGAGATCATATTTCAAAAATCATAAAAATAGTTAAAGAAAATTTAAAAATAGTAAAAATCGGTGTTCTACATGTTTATTATATAACAAATTTATTGAGCTACTTAGATCGACGTTTTGAACATTAAATATTAAAATTTGATCCGGTAAGCACTTTGGTCGAAGTGCTTCCGGAAGTAATTTAGCAAGACTCATATAATATAATATAATATAATATAATATGGTATAGTTTCTCTCTTACTTATGTTTGAAAATATTAATTTAACTTTAATATAATATATTGAGCGGTGGCATATGCACATGACTAGGGGTGAGTAAATTGCTCATAACTCGTAACTCGCTCATAACTCGCTCGCTAAATGTTCATTAACAACTCGCTCATTATCAACTCGCTATAACTCGCTCATTAACAAATCGCTAATTAACTTAATGAGCCGAGCTTGAGCATACCTCAACTCGGTCATAACACGCTCATTAAAAACTGAGTTACATAAATCTTGCCACATCTAATCCACTTCTCTAATAGCTGTTAGTATATCCAGAAAAATAATATTAAGAATTTGCAAATTTTCCTAAAACAAGCATAATTACAATTCTCATTCAATGCACCATTGCTTAATTTTCTTTGGTTTCGGGCCATACTCATCAATACACTAGTCTCAAAATATAATCCAAAATTTGATCACAAAGAATTTGATCATTAATAACCGTTCTGGATTTGTACAGTTCGGAATTAGTATATTTCTAAATTCTAAATTTTTATTATTGTTTTGATAATGCAAATTTGTAGGTATATGATAAGGATATAGCTTTGAGTATGTGACATGTAGGGCCGTGAGAACGAAAAAAAGATAGTTGTTTGATTTTGTTAAATTTGCTTATGGATAATTTTTTGTTAAATTATGTACTGTTTAATTAGGTTGGATTATGACAATTTGTTAAATTCTATAAATGAAAATTAGTTTTTGAATGATGTATTTTAAACAGCTCGGCAACTCGGCAACTTGCTCATTATCAACATGCTCATTAACACCTCGCTCTAACTCGCTCAATAACAACTCGCTTATTAAGCTAATGAGCCGAGCATGAGCATACCCCAACTCGCTCATGCTCGCTCATTAATTACCCTACACATGACCATGTTATGCGCAAGGTGGGTTGAAGGAATCATGCCACGTGTCTCATGGTTCTACACACTTAACAAAAAAAATATGTAGTCATGCGTCAGGTGGTTATGAGCATGAATTTAGAGCGCAAACAATATTATTATTTTTAAGAATGAATGATAATATCAAAATTTTATATTATTGAGATGGTAACTAAATAAATTTTGGCTGCTGCTGCTGCTATTATTATTATTATTATTATTATTAAAAGAGTTCAAATGTCTCATGTTTTTTATTTCTCATTGTGCTTCATACTTTTTTTATCTCTGTTTTCAAAATTCAAAATGTTAATTGGAACTGCTCGACTTGATATTTATATTAAAATGTACTTTGAGATCAAATTTTATATTTTTGAAAAATGATTTACTATCCTTTTAGAAAAAATGAAATCACTGTTTTTAATTAGTCCAGAAACAATAATTTTGTCTCGTTGTTTATTTTTTTTGGATGGTGCAGAAACAGTTGATGTTCTTTATTTTTTAATTTAAATATTTCGGATGGAGTATGTGGTTGGATAAAGTAGGGGATGCGGTGATATATTGTTAAAGATTGACTTAGCCAAAAGAATATTTTTAGCAGTCAAAATAGTTCAGAAGAATAATAACCGCACGTCTTTATATATAATTATATAGAGATGAGCTATGCTACTCCATGGAGTAAAACGCATTTGTACTTCACGCCGTATTTTTATTTTGAAAGTCCAAACGACCGATCCGAACCGCTCAACATGATCTCCATATTGAAATGTGCTTGGAGACCAAATTTTATATTTTTTAGAATTTTTTTACTATTTATTAAGCCACTTTGAAAATCACTGATCCGGCAGTCCATAATTTTTTACTGTTTTTTACTGTTCACCCGGATTTTCAGATTTTCAAAGTGGCTTAATAAATAGTAAAAAAATTCTAAAAAATGTAAAATTTGGTCTCCAAGCACATTTCAATATGGAGATCATGTTGAGCGGTTCGGATCGGTCGTTTAGATTTTCAAAATAAAAATATAGCGGCGTGGAGCACCAACGCGTTTTACTCCATGGAGTAGCATAGCTCATCTCTAATTATATATACACACACACCCCTTTATATATAATTATATATATATATATATATCACATAGTTTAGAATCTTTGGATTAAGTTATTTTCTACTTTTAGATAGTAAAGAGTTTTAAAAAAATATATAAAATTTGACCTACAAGCATATTGTTCATATAGTGATTATGTTGAACCGTTTAGATCAACTATTTAGAATTTGAAAACGGAAATATGATCCATTATACAGACCAATCTTCTTTGTGCATATTGCCATAGCCTCACTCTTAGAGTTGAAAACGGAGCGGATGGTGGTAAAACCATATCCATATTCCTTTTTAATTTTCTGGATACGGATATGAATACAAATACGGATATGAATACGGATACGGATATGAATACGGATACAGATATGAATACAGATACGGATCCACTAGTGAAAAAACGCACATCAGGATCGGCCTATTAGGAACGGACTTTTCAATAATGCGATACTGATATATATCTGGATCGGGCTTTATAAACAACCGCATCTTGAAAGGGGCTATCAGGGTCGGTTCCATATAATCAACCGATACTAAAAGCACTGGCCAAATCAGGATCGGTTGTTCATAGAGAACCGATCTTGATTGTGTCCCTATTAGTATTGGACTTTTAAAATAGGCAATCTTGATTGTTTTTAGGATCAGTTATTGTAAAGAACCGATACTAAAAGCGCTGGCCAAATCAGGATCGGTTGTTTGTAAAGAACCGATCCTGATTGTGTCCCTATTAGTATCGAACTTTTAAATTATGTGATCCTAATTGTTTTTAGGATCGGTGATTTGTAAAGAACTAATACTAAAAGCGCTGGCCAAAGAATTGATACTAACCGATCCTAATAACTCATTTCGCGGTTAACTTAGCGAAAATTTAAAATTTTCAAAACTCAACTCCGAATCTCTCCCTCTCTCTCGCTCTTTTTTGTTTGCCTCTGTGCTTGCGATTTCATAAACCCTAGGGTGCTTGCGATTTCACAAAACTCTGACTCCGAGTCAGCTGTGAGGTGAGGCTGCCGTGAGGCGACTCCGACTCCAACCACCCTCTCTTCCTGGACGGCCGTCAGGCGAGGCAGCTGTGAGGTGAGGCACCTTGGACGGCCGTGAGGCCACCTTGGATGGCCGTGAGGCGAGGCGAGGCAGCTATGAGGTGAGGCGGCAATGAGGCGACTCCGACTCCAACCACCCTCTCGTCCTGGACGGCCGTGAGGCGACTCCGACTCTCTTCCTGGACGGCCGTGAGGTGAGGCAGCCACCTTGGTAACGGCCGAGCAACACCCTCTTTTTGCGATTCGGTCCTTTCTCGGGTAAATTCAAAGCATCCCAAATTTGCTGACTGTGCTGTTGTGCTTTTTGTGTGCTGTTGTGTTCTTTCCCTTGTCTCTGTTGCTTGTGCTTGTTGTTGCGCTGGTCTGGATAACTTTGTGATTGGTTTTGTTGTACTGTTATTGCGATGCTAGTACCAGTGGTACCAATCCAGTGTTGCTACTGGAAGCTGGCCAAATAAAAAAATGTTTTTTTTTAAATAAAATAACAACCATTAAGATCGGTTCTTTTAAAAATCCGATCCAGATAGTCTCCATTAGGATCAGTTATTTGTAAACAATCGATCCAGATAGTCTCTATTAGGATCAGTTATTTGTAAACAACTGATCCATATTGTCTCCATTAGGATCGGTTATTAAAGAACCGATCCTGATTTAAACTTTTAGTATAGGCTGTTTAACCGATACAGATTAGTTGACACATTTGTATCGCTTAGATCAGTATCGCCTCTAGGTCCGTTCCTGATATGCGTAAATAACCGATCCTGATGTGTGTTTTTGTAAATAAATTTAGACTTCTACATGTAAAAAATAAAAATCATAAAAGAGATACATATAATCTGAATATTTGATCAGAGGGTTGATATTTAATCTTAAATTTTATCTTTTAATCAAAGCCGTTGGCAGATCAGAACATCTATGTGCTTAATATAAAAATGGAGATATAAAAATTATTTATACTGTTTGTTACTGCGAATAAGAAATCCGGAAATTGTTTTTTTTTTTTTTTCTAATTTGATCAATTTTTTACTTTTAACTTTTTTGTGATCATTCCAAAAAGAAAATGTCAAACACTTTGCATATTAATTAGATATAGATATTAGTGAATAAAACATGAACAACTTGTGCATTAAGAATAAATTAACACTTGCAATTAAGGTGTACAATATATGATGTAAGTATATTTTCTAAAATAATTAACAGTAAGAATGATATAACAACTAATTAGGTGGGGGATTCTAAAAAAAACGAATTAGTTAAAAAATCTTGACAACCTAAAATATAAATTATATTTTTTAGATCCCATAAGTAAATATATCTATACTTTTTACATATCATATACATAAAACATACAATATTTTTTTACAACTTAACCCTTGATCATATGATATAAAATTTGCAACTGCCTATACTTAAAGATTATATATCGAATATTAAATAAATTTCAAATTATTTGAAAATTAATTCACAACTAATTTAACAGAAACAACATGGTCTATTTTAATAAGTTCAAGGAAAACATATGTTAGAATTGTCAAGCTGTTTATTTCTCTAAAATGACATCTTGACCAAATGTCTAGATTAGGGTTCTAAATTGCTAGCTATAGCTACGCAATAGCTGCGCTATAGCTTTTTTAGATCAAAAGCTATAATGCTATTAACCATTTTTCTTTTATAATTATTCTAAATAGCTAGCTATGGTTGTGCTATAGCTTTTTCAGACCTTAAAAGCTATAGCGCAATAATCGCTATTTAGAACTTTGGCC
Organism: Carex parvula; assembly: GCA_025461045.1. Lineage (NCBI taxonomy): Eukaryota > Viridiplantae > Streptophyta > Magnoliopsida > Poales > Cyperaceae > Carex > Carex parvula. Next base: position 485,776 of record JAJGRW010000400.1, on the reverse strand, counting down.
TAGATATATAACCGGAAACAAAAGATAGGAAAAGGAAAGAAAACGGAATGTTGGCGACATGTTAACTTTCATATGCAATGAAAAGAGAAATGGGAAAACAGTGTCTAGAATAATTAACGTATATACATATACCAAATTAAATAAGCTTACAAAGTTCCAATAAGTAAACGATAGCTAGCTAGACTTTAATTAGATGTTGCATCTTTATAACAATTATTGGTCTTTATAGATAATACTTTACAAACTCGCTATATTTTTTACTACAAACTATAAAGTTCATACATTATATCTTACCTCGTGAACTTAGCACTTTACCTAAAAAAAAAAAATGGAGGAACAAAAAAGAAAAGAAAAAAACAAATTAAAATGGAAAAAAACGGTTAGACCAAGAAGCACACACACATATACTTCTCAATCCTTTTATTCCAAATGTATTAGACATTAATCCACTTAAAATCTTTCTCTCTTCTAAGATGTCATCTGCCTAGGTTTAGGAACCAACTCTAGCTCCTCCTTCCTCTTCAATGACAAGCTTGGCATCTCGGTCATGTTGACATCCTCTGGCTTCATCCCTTTCGGGAGCTCCCAATTGAACCTCCATAAGAGATTCGCCAGGGCTAGCTCCATTGTTAGGAGGGAAAGCTGCATTCCTGGACAAATCCTCCGCCCCCCTCCAAAGGGAACGAATTCACAAGTGCTGCCATTGTAGTTAAACGGATTATCGACAAATCTTTCGGGTCGGTATTCTAATGGGTTGTCCCAGACCTCAGGGTCTCTGCCCATGGCGTAGGTATTGACGAAAACTCTTGATCCTTTCGGGATGTCATAGCCTTCTATGTTGCAGTAGTCCATGGATTCTCTCGGGATTAGAAGCGGAGTCGGTGGGTGTAGCCGGAAGCTTTCTGTCATGGCAGCCTTCAGGTATGTCATCTTGCTGACATCTTCAGAAGTGAGCAGATCGTTTTGCGGGGGTATGCCGCGCACCTCTTCTTGTAGCTTCTTCAATACTCTGGGGTGTCTCAAGAGTTCTATCATGGTCCACTCTAAACTTAAGGCTAATGGTTCTGAGCCAGCAGCCAGTGATTGCTGCATATATGTAATTGCAAAGTTAGTGAAATGTTTTTTTCTTTTCTAGTGAAGTTAATTATTTAGCTTGTGAACATATTTTCTTATACAAATATATTGTTCTTATAACTAGTTATCCAGGCAGAGAAATGTTGGTGAACATGGTGACTGTATATATGCACTATGCATTAACAACTTATTTGCCAAATTTTAAAACTTATCCATGTGCGAACAAATGTTTATAGATTTTTTTTAAGAAAAGAACTTACGTAACAAAGTGCTTTGACATGCTCATCCTTTATCTCAAATTCTTTCTTTTGTTTCTCATCCTTTTGAAGCTTGAGCAAGGTGTCGAGGAAGTCATTGTCACCCTCGGTTCTCCCTTCAACACGATCATTGAGCACCTCCGTCATCATCGCATCACCGACCATAAATGTTTTCATTGCCTCGTTTCTTACCTTCGCACCGAGAATACGACCTACCCATTTGAGAGAAGGGAAGAAGTCCTCCGGATTGAATTTGCCAAGGAGAGGGATGCTATCAACCACTATATGCATCAACTTCTCCTCTCTTCCTTCTTTCCTAAACGACTTCCCGGTCATCATATGGCAAATTATGTCGTTGGTGAACTTGTAAAAGGTATTTCGCATGTTCACGATTCCCACAGGCGATGCGGCAGCATCTTTTTCGATTTTGTTAACCATGAACAATACCTCTTCCTCTCTCAAGTGCTTGAATGTGTGCACCACTCTCATCGAACTCAACACGTGCATGTTGGTTATCTTTCTCAAAGACCTCCATTGCTCACCGTATGGTGCAAATGCAAGATCGTGGTGGTTGTATGCCAATATAGTGGCCACTTTTAAAAGAGGTCGGCTAGCAAAGACGGCATCATGGGTCTTTAAAACCTCACGGGCCATGCGAGCATTTGAAACGACAAGAGTCGGTATCTCTCCAAGGTGAATGAGCATAATAGGCCCATATTTCTTTGAGAGCTCTTGAAGAGAGCGATGTGCTAAGGTGCCGAGTTGGTGGAGGTTGCCTAATATAGGAAGCTTTGGAGGGGAAGGAGGGGGGTTGGGCAGGTTCTTAGAGGGCTTTCTGGTAATTAGCAAGATCAAGATGGTGAAGGAGAAAAGAGAGATGAAGAAAAGTATGGAGGTTGGGAAGGCTTGTTCAATGAGAGGAGTCATTATTACACTAATATGGTGTGCGTTCACAAACTATGAATATTTGTTTGGAGAGTTGTTGTTCAGTGTTCAAAACTATTCTTCTATTTATATACGCAGGAGAGGTGGTAGTTGTGGGATATATATGCCCGGCCTACGGGCTTTAAACAATCAAACAAAAAAAAAAAAAATTTGTGGGATATGCCCACTCTAGACTTCCTTTCTTGATTATTTCTAATATAGAATTCCACCAAGTCAGAACACAGCCCATAGTAGTTGAATTGTATGGAGGCTTTGTAAGTTGACAAGGCCAAATCTTTGGTATCCATTGTCTCCAATCATACTGCATATAGTATGCGGCTGCATATGTGGATTTTTTGCAGACTTATATATGCAGATTTTAAAATGATAATTACTATATATATATAAACAAGTATTCGGTAATATGCGGTAATATGCGGTATGCGGTAATATGCGGTAATATGCAGTCGAATATGCGGTAAAAATATGCGGCCGAATATGCGGAACCGCATATTGATTTTCCATGCGGTTGCCAACCGCATAAGCATATGCGGCCGCATGAACCGCATTTTATTACACTGATTGTCTGACATGCGGCCGCATGAACAGCATTTTATTACATTTATTGTCTGACATGCGGCCGTATGAACCGCATTTTATTACACTGATTGTCTCTGTCAGAGTGACGATTGCAGCATTAATTTAATGTATTGTTGTATAGCAACTGTTTTAGCCTGCTAATTAATAGGCCATATATTTCATGAAATTCATAATGGATACTCTTACTACTATATATATGTATCACAGTACGTATGACATGTATATATTGCATTCACTTCACACAAAATTGTAAATATTGCATGCATGACTATATATCATAATGACTCTCTGATGACGTCAGCAATTATTTATTTTTCTGACCGAAAAAAGGGACAAAAATAATGGTCTAATTGAGTAGTACTTTTTCGTCTTGCATGTGTGGAACCAAGTAATTAATATTAGAGTGAACAAATTAATTAATTAATTAATTGTTAATTACTATATATGTCCATGTCCAGATGAAGAATTTGTCAGACATGGTATTTCATAAATTGAGAAGTCTTCAGTGTGACTCATAATGCTCTATGATAACAATAAATTAACAGGGCCGGTCCTGAGGATTTTGGGGTCCGGGGCAGGAGAAAATTTTGAATCTTTTATGTAAACAATTTTTTTTATTAATAGGCCATATCATACAAAATAGGGGGACATAAAACCAATAACTCTCAAAATAAAACATATATAATGATGAACATCCCCACACCATGCTTCTTGCTTGCTTCTTGATAAATCAATTTTGAATACATGTTGTACCTACACAAAAAACACATCTAAATCACATCTCATCTGAAATGACTCATTCTTGCATTTTTAGAAGCAAAATCACCAATTATATGTTCAACATCAATATTTTTCAATATATTTTTTTTTCAATACTTAATATTGTTAATCCATTCAACCTATCTTGAGTCATAGTTGTTCGTAAATAAGATTTTATCAACTTTAATTTTGAAAAACTTCTTTCTGCTGATGCCACAGTAATAGGTACAGTTAGTAAAATTCTATAAGCAACTAAAATATTCGGAAACATGTCCATCTTTTTTACAAACTCCATAATTTTAATGGAGTTCCATGCATTTCCATCTTGACTCGCTTCATTTGATAGCATTACCTGCAATATTTGTAATTCTGCAAATAAACGTTGTGCATCAATATCACAATTCTCACCATGTGTCAAAGCATTTTCAAGTTTCAAACAATAATTTTTCATTCCTTCATCATCTAATGAAATTAACCGTGATGCATCAAACAAGAAACCAAATATAGATTCAAAAAGTTCAATTTGTTCAAATCTGATTTTCAATTGAGAAATTGCCATATCAACTAAAACAAGAAAATAGTTTGTTCTAAAATTTTCTTGAGCAGATTGTTGCTCTCTATCTGTATCAGGATTTTCATCAAAATGTTTCTTTCTTATAGCCCTACGTTTTACCTAAAACACTGGTTCAATTTCCATTTCATCAGCAATCTCTTTAGCATCAATCATAGCAGAAGTAAACCCATTTTCTCTATATTTTTCAAAAAAAGAAACTAACCCTTTCAGAAAGCCTTTTTTATTTTGGGAGCTTTATATTTTATTGTTTTTACACTTTCTATATGACTTTCCCATCTTGTTACACACAAAGACTTCAAAGTTAAATCATCCACATATTGAAGTAAAATGTTCCATCGTTTCGTTGAATTAGCAAACACATTATACAAAGCCTGACATGCTCCAAAAAAAGATTTTGCTTTCAAACAAGAATTTGTCATATCAGAAAGTACTAAATTAAGAGAATGACAACCACATGGCATATAAAAAGCTCTAGGATTTAGGTCAAGCAATCTTTTTTGGACACCTTGATGTTTTCCTCTCATATTAGAACCATTATCATATCCTTGTCTCCCTTACATCATTAATATCTAAATCAAGAGAATTAAGAGCAGCTTGTAATTCACCAAAAAGACCCAACCCAGATGTGTTTTCTACATTTAAAAACTCTAAAAAATATTCTTCTATTTTTATTGGGCAGCTTGCAACATCAACACATCTAATTACCAAAGTCATTTGTTCTGTGTGACTAGCATCAGGAGTGCAATCAAGAATCACAGAAAAATATTTAGCTTATTTTATTTTATTTATTATTGCATTCCTGACACTTGATGCCAACATGGCAATTAATTCATTTTGTATTTTATGACTAAGATAATGATAATGAATCTCTTTATCTTGAATGAGTCGAAAATAATGTTTCATTGTTTGATCAAACTCAGCAATTGATTCTAGAAAGCCTAAAAAATTTCCATTAGAACTCTCATTAATTTTTTCATTTGTTCCACGAAATGTCAGATTATTCATTGCAAGACGCTTAACAACAGAAATTATTCTAATCATAACTTGTTTCCAATGTTCTGTATCTTTCTTGATTTGTTCTTGTAATCCTTTATCAATAGTTTGATTTGTTCCTAATCTAACTCTTAGTTCAGCCCAAGCTTTAAAATTGATAAAATGTTCACTACTATCTTCATGTAGTTTAATTTTTTTACTTAGATGTTTCCAATCATCAACACCTGTAGTTGCTATTTGACTTTTAGAACGGACATGTCTTACAACTTTACAACAAAAACAAAATACTTTATTTAAATCTTTTGAGTAAACCAACCATTTCCTATCAATAAGTTCTTCATTTCTTAATTTTTGATCAAAATAATATGTGGAGAACCTCCTATTGTAATTATTCTTAGGAAAATTAATATTAGAATCTCTAATAGGACCGTTCTCAATAAGCAAATCTCTCAGTTTTGAATCTAAATCATCCCACACTCTAGGATCATATATATTTATAGATAACGAATAATCTAAGCACTCAGACACATGATTAATTTCTTCAATATTTTCACTAGTCTCATTTTCAAGCACCATTTGTTATTTCTTCATTTACCTCATTTTCATTTTCAGACACATTTGTTGTTTGTTCGTGCACCTGACTTTCAACTTGGTTTTCCAAATACTCACTTTGCGGTTTAATTTTCTTCCAAAGCTTTTGAATAGAACATTTTTGAGGTTTTAATTTTTCTTCTCCCTCTCTTTTTCTATTTCTTTTTTCGCTACCTGATGCATATTTTCTAGGAAATATTGTTTTAAATTAAAAACAAAAACAAAGTATAGAACCTGAGTAATGAGGCACAGAGGACCCAACTATGAGTTACTCAAATCTGCCGCAAAATATAAGTTAAAATTACCTCTGTGCAGTAAAATTCATCTCCAATTTGCATCTGTGAATATGAAAAAATGATTTCAGTATTGAAATAAATTGTACAAAATTGTTGCTACAAAATTGCATATCCAATAAAATATAGTAAGCACTGTTTCTCAAAATTCAAAAATATTAATTTGGGAATGAAATCTCATTTTATGGCCCAATATGTGGTTCAGCGCCTACCGGTTGGAAAGCACAATTCTGAGACCAATAAAATATAGTAAGCACTAAGTGCAATGATTAAATTATATATTTATATTCTCCAATCTTAGGCGGTTAGGCCTTTGCCCTTTGACTTCCCCAAATAGTCAAACACATATATGAATGGATTGGCGGAGATCAATGTTTTGACCATAGAAAACTTACAAATTAAAAGAAACAGAGAATGGATTGGCGGAACCGCTAGAGGCGGAGATCAATATTTAGGCGGACTGGCGGAGCCGCTACAGAGTAGAGGCGGAGATCAAGGTTGGAGAATCGGAGATCTGAAAGACCGGAAGCGGAGAATCAGAGAATCGGAGATCTAAAGCGATATAATCATATAAATTTGACTTTGGAAAGAATTAGAAACGACACTGCTGGATTTTTTAAAATTGGAAGCGGAGATCAAGGTTTTACCATATACAGTAAAAAAAAAATTTTTTTTTGAGCCCCTGAATTTTTAGGCCCGGGGCCATCGCCCTGGGTACCCTGGGCCAGGGCCGGCCCTGTAAATTAATATGTGCCATCCTTGACTAAATAACAAATTGACTTCTATATCGTATATAATATGTATTCCTACTACCGCAATAAATGTGCTGACTTTCATTGAACTTGTCATCTTCTACAGTCACTACAGCAGAAAGGGGCATCAGCGACCGTAAAACCGGTCGCTGATAATATAGGCGCCAGTCGCTGATGCTCATTCCGGTCGCAGAAAGCCAAATTTGGTCGCTGAAAGACCGGTCGCTGTAAGGCTTGTCGCTGATACTCTTCTGATGACGTCATCGGTCGCTGATAATACGTCACCCGGTCGCTGATAAGTTTTTGCGACCAAATTTTTTTGGTCGCTGTCGTTTTTTTCTGACATCAGCAAAAACATTCTGCGACCAAATTTAACGGTCGCTGATACTTAAAACCGGTCACTGATAATCGAAACAATCGCAGATACACAAAATTATCAGAGACAAATAATTACGGTCGCTGATACTCTTCTGTCAAGTTTTTTATATTTTATTATATTATTTAAATTTGCACCATTTAATAGTTGGTACGACACGTACCAACATACAACATAAACATGCATGTCGTAATACTCCACCTCGGTTTGGCTCTGTTCCACTTGGCTATATTCCTCACCATGCATGAACCACTTCTCGTAAAAAAGTCGGAACCCCGATTTTATCAGGTGTTTTCCGATAGTTTCCTTATCCAACCATCTAGTACACCCACACTTGGCACATGGACACTTAATGCGATCACCACTAATTATATTTTCTTGAATACTGAATGCATATTCAAAAAAACTCTCAACACCCTTAACAAATGTGGGATTCATTCGCTTGTTCACGTAACGAGGACCGTACATCCAACTACGATCACCCTCCATTTCTCCTAATCATGACATACACATTTATAATTAAGACATTGTATAAACATGACCTAAATGCAACAATTAATAGATGACATTCTTGATTACTTAGGTGACAGGACTCAAATCCTAACTACACCTTAGTACATTCAATTTAAAAGAACAACAAATTCTATTAATTTTGAATAAACAAACATAAAGTACAGATCTATACTTTAGACCCTCCAGATATCATCAATTGATAACGGACCCTCTAAAGCAAGTCATGGAAGAAATTCACAATTAATTGTTGCATCATCCATGCAACAGGACTTGTATACGGCCATACAAGCGGCATCTACACAACATAAGCTATGAATTTAAACATACGTACCAGAGAGAGAGAGATGACGCTTCCCTTCCTTTGTCTTGCCTTGCCTTGATTAGTTCTAAATAAAACCAATGAAGCACGAGGTCAAAAATAAACTTAAAGTAATACCTTGCTTACTATTTTGACACTTCAATGAAATAATGTTAATAAATATTCATAAGTCCAAACTCATTACTCTTTTGGGGCTTACACAGGGCCGGTGTACAATCCTATCCCACTCTTTGAATGCTACGTCTCAGTAGTGAAGAAAATGTATGTGGATCTAGTATTTAAGAAAAATTCGGCAGCATTTCCCTTTAGTTCCCCGAGTACGCGTTAGAAACACATCATGTTGGACATGTAATTCATTACGTACTCGTAGGAACAATAAGGAAAAATGATACCAAATTTTTCTTAAATACTAGATCCACATACATTTTCTTCACATCCTAGATGAGACAAAGCATTCAAAGAGCAGTCCCAAATCGGAGACTATTCAAAATTAATCTCTATCGGATTAATTTTGAACGGGTACAAACCTAAAAGGCATATTAAATATTCCGGTTTAATAATGTAATTAGCTAACATAAAATTAATAACTAACAAACTGTAGTACATAATTAATAATATAATTAACAAACATAGAATTAAGAAAGAGAGAAAACTTGCCTGATTACAAGCAATTACTCTCTTGAAGATCAAGTTTTCTCCTCTCCTTCTTTCTTCTCAAATTTAAAGTAACTTCTTCTACAACAATTAAAAAGTCCAAATAAATTCAATTGATTTCATGAAACAAAAGTCCAAATACATGAAATAAATTCATGAAATAAAAGTCCAAATCCAATTGATTTCAACTCTAAAAGTCCAAATACATGAAATAAATTCAATTGATTTCATGTACAAGAATATCATGAAGGTTGTGAATTTAATAAATGAATTCCATATCCCCAATTTAATGAAATCACTCCAATTAATTTCATAAATTAGCAGAGACAATTGTACCCATAATAGTACATGTGTTGTGCATGAATAAGAATTAAGGACTCAATGCATTATTAGAAGGTGGTATATCATATATGCATTATTAGAAGCCGGATCAAGTATAAGAACTCCAATTTCATATAAATTGACTTAAAAAAGGGTTCCTTGCAAATTATACCCAATATTTCCTAAGAATTGAATTAACAGCTTAAAACTTTCAAAGCAGCGACTATCAATCAGCACATTTGGTTTGTCCAGGTTATACTGACTATATTCGAGGCTATGTAAATAGTAAAATTTCCTTAACTTCACATTATACCAACATAATCCACTCCATGTCTTGTTCAGAAATATAAACATCCAATCTAATATCTGAACTACCTTCACTAAAATGGCTTAATTTTAGATCGATTTGGTTTGGGATACAAGTTGCAGCTAACTCAAGAATGTTGGGTGTTTTATACTAACAATGACAAATGCCGGGATATCAAATTCACTATTTGCAAACATAGAGTGCATTGAAAGAAGGGCAACTCAGAAATTACCTGAATACCAGAGACAGTAAAATAAGGGATCTCAAATTTGACACGAATTGGGGCATTTTTCTCAGGTGCCCCTTCTTCAGCTGAACTCGGCTCTACACATGTACTCCTACAGAGATTCAAAAGGCAAAAACCAAAAAAAGATTAATAAAAACGGTTTCAACAGTTTGACATTTGAATAGGCATAATGATACCGAACAAGCCTATACTAGTTTTGATATTGCCTTATCGTCAGAATTAAAAATAAATTTGTCTCAATTCCGTGACCAGATAAAAAAAATGAGGGGAGCATGCAACTAATCAAGCACACACAGAGAAAGAGGTTCTTACGCAACTAATTGGGCAGAGTTCGGGTAGGGGTCGAGCGGCGGGGTTCAGAGAGCGGGTCGGGGTCAGCTTCAGGCGGGGTTCAGAGAGCGGGTCGGGGTCAGCTTCAGGCGGAGTCAGAGAGCGGGTTGGGGTCGGAGACGAGCGGCTGGGCTTCGATCAGAGAGCGGGGGCTTCGATCGCTGCTTCGGGCGCGGCGCTGCGAAAATTTGGCGTTTTATTTTTAGTATAGCTAACCTAACCGCGGGAGAAGAGACAGAGGAAAAAGGAATCGTGCGTTTTTTACAGAAAAGTTTCTGCGACCGGGCCAATTTGGTCGTTGAAAGGTATTTGCGCCGGCCGCAGAAAGTCTCGTCGCCAAAACCATTTATTTTAAATTTTTTTTGGGAGAAAAATACTATCAGCGACCGGCGATTTCATTGGTCGCTACTGCCGGTCGCTGATAATATAGTTTGCTGTAGTGAGTTCTACGTACTTTGAAGATGACATAATTAAGACGCAGCTTGATATCGATTTTTTTTTTAAAACAGTAATTAAAATAATTAAAGTTAAAGAACCAACATGATTACCGAGTTTTCTATAAAAACAGCAAAAACCGAATAGCCTATTCAGTTAAGGGGTTTTTTTTTTTGCTTCACCGAATAGGCTATTCGGTTTACCCTATTTTCACAAAAACAAATCCCCGAACTATATAACCTTTCGTGTAACACCTCCTAAACCGAGATGGCAATTCGGTTTAGGTTTTTTTCTTTTTAGACTAAGAAGAGCAAAATAAAGAAATCTAACACTAAATATTTGAATTTTTTGTTTAAATTATTTGTTAGATTACTTCTTTTGATTTATAATTAGCAACAAAAAAAAATACACTAAATTACTTAAAATTATGTTGAATTACACTGTATTACAATAAATTATGTTGAATTACACTAAATTACGCTAAATTACAATAACTCTGCTAATTACGCTAAAATAGACCGATTATGTGCTATCTTTCACGAATCATAAAAAATAGTAAAAAAATTCTGAAAATAGTAAAAATTGGTATTCTACAAGTTCATTATGTAACTAATTTACTGAGCTACTTGGATTGAATAATATAAATGAAAATCTTAATCGGAAACTTCAACTCAAGTTTTGAGGCTCTTCCCTTAGTTTTTTGGTGATTCTGAATTTTGAAATCCGGCATCGTGGGCATGGACGCATGTGTATTTTCGCAAGCTTTCCGAAAAGTGTGTCATTTGCTGAAATCGGACACTCGAGCGCCGTTTTATGACCGTTTGAAGTTTCGCCGTCGTTTTTCGCCTTTTCAGTGAAGATATCGTCCCTATTCATATGTAATTTAGCGTAATTAATCGTATTTTATCGTAATGTAATGTAATTTAGTGTAATTTAACTTAATATAGTGTAATTCAACATAATTTCAAGTAATTTAGCGTATTTTAGTATAAATATGCTAATTATATATCAAAAGAAGTCAAATAATTTAAATAAAAAATTCAAATTTTCATTATTAGATTTCTTTATTTTGCTCTTCTTAGTCTCTAAAAAAAAAAAACCTAAACCGAAATGCCTATTCGGTTAAGCCCAAAAAAACACCAAACCGAATAGGCTATTCGGTTAAGCCTATAAAATGAATTTTTAAAATTCTGTAAACCGAATAGCCTATTCGGTGAAGCAAAAAAAAACGCTTAACCGAATAGGCTATTCGGTTTTTGCTATTTTTATAGAAAACTCGATAATCATGTTGGTTCTTTAACTTTAATTATTTTAATTACTGTTTTTAAAAAAAATCCCTTGATATCACCTAAAATTTTCCATTGAGCAGTCCCAGATTATGCTGCAATTAAATCAATATTCCGGGAGTTTGATTATACATAATTTTTTTTTCTTTATATCAAATTAAAGATACGTGAGTCTAGTTTTCAGAAAGTATAATTTCACTTCTCAAATGTATTTATATTTTTCCGAACAATGCAAAATTAAGTATTGACTACTGCGCAGCAGCTCTCTTGGAGTTGTTGCCCACGGGTTGGATGGGTGGTAATTTTTCACTTTGATCCAAATTATTTTAAAAATTCTACTTTACTGGATCTCTAATATGATACAAAAGTGATAGAAAATTAAAAAAAAAATTTGGACAATTAAAACTTTAATTAAGTCCTAAGGACCGATTAATGAATAAATAGTCAATTTATGATTTCTAAAAGGTGTTGTATATGACCTTTAAATCCTTAAATGGTTCATCTAAATATTAGAAAAGATTTAGATTTATTTATAAATTTCAAAGCCCATAATACAAGAGCCCATAATACAATGTCTCCACCTTAATTACAAGAGAGCCCAAGTAAGCCCATCAATAGGAGCTTGGAAATGAGTTTGCAATGAAGGATTTGGGTCTCGGAAATGATCATTCAATTGCACCTACTTATAGAATTAGGTGTTGTTGGTATGATCCATCAACACATGAATATAGCTTTCTATGAGATTGGATGAGTCTTCTACTTGCTAAAAGTCCGGTGCAATTTTCGACAAGATTTATTTGGACCATACAAATATTCACTTGCAAAACCCTAAACCCAGTCCACATACATTAACTTGAAATTGTTTCTCTAATTAAGTAGCCGATTGAATGAGAAATTAAAAATTAAAAAAATAATCTATGGTACTAGTCATATATAAATAGTACTTCATGAGATATTGTACTTTTTATTTCAAATGGTATGCCATCCACAAATAATTTGCAACTTTATATTTTTATATTTTTGTCTTGCCTTGCATTCGATAAGCTTTCTTTTAATTGTTTTTGTAATTAAGTAGCCGATGGAATGAATTAAAGTCGAATGCTTGTGAATAAATATCGTTATCCCCCCTAAAGACTTGTATTGTACTTCAATTCTGTGTGGTACTAGTCTTTGGGCACACAAAAAAATAATAAATACAAATCAGTGGTACTAGTCATATATAAATGGTATTTCATGAGAAAGTGTACTTACATTTCAAATAGTATACCATCACACAAATAATTTGCAACTTTATAATTTTTATGTGTTGGTCATGCCTTGCATCAATGAATAAATAGAGCGGAGTAGGTCTGATACATATCAGACTTACTTTTGAGTTTGATGAGCTCCAAATATGTCCGATCTGCTTTATAAAATGTGTGCTCTGCTTTAATATTTGTGCGCTTGCTTCAATATTCGTGAGCACGAACCGTAAAGCGGATCGGACGGACTTGAAGCCCATCAATTTCAAAGTAGGTACGATGCCCATCGGACCTACTCCGATCTAATTAATCAAAATAAAAAAAGCTGTCCCCACAGCAATTTAATGAATCCAACAATACATACAAACAAATTGTAATCAAATTTCTCAATTCCGTGTGGAATCAAATTTGAAAAGTCTTATTCCTATGATAATTAATTAGTGAATCCGGCAAATCAAATTTCTTCCACACAAATTTTGAATGTAATTAATTAATAAGATATTACCATGTTCACCAAAGAGTTCAATTATAATGCTGAATTCTCCATAGTGAAACCTACTATTAAGTGTCCGACAGCCGCATAATAATTTTTAGTGATTGCACCACTTTGACTAATTAATGTTACACATGAAAACTACATGTTCTTCAAACTTTGATTAGTAAAATATCCAGTTGGAAAATATAATGACACATTTAATTACTAGATGTGAAGTCTGGTTTTGATTCAGCCCATATTATGGTTCATTTTTAAATTATAATGGCACATGTAGTTGATAAATTAAGGTTTTTTTAGCAAAATTACGAATATTGTTCTTGAGAAATGAGAACAAGCATGTCCGTGAAAATTCTCCCTAACAAATTTAATCAATAAAATATTGTATGAGAAAAAACAACAACTTCAAATAAATTTTAAATTGGAATGTTTCAGAATTTTAACTTAAAATATTGCAATAAGCCAGTAATAATCATAATCAATAAGAAGTCAAAATATTTTCTAATGAGGAGACAAATTTTTTTCAGTAATTTTAAATCATACTTAAAATATGCACAAACGACATGAACAAAAAAAAATTGGGACTACTATGCAGCACAAAATATATATGTAGAACTAAAAAAAGCGACGCTATTTTCATATTGCGCCGCTATAATGCCATTAGCGCCATAGCTTTTATGGTCCAAAAACGCTACAGTGCGCTATTTAGAACCCAGTAAAAAATAATCATAGGAAAATTTAAACTCAAATTTATAGAGATTAAAATAAGATTAAAATAAAGTACCAAAAAGTGTCAAGAAACTTGCAAAATTATAATTATATGATCTCTACTATTTATTTTGTATTGATTCAACTTTTTTAATCGTAATGTCTTTCCAAACAACTGCTAGCTCCTTATAGAGAAGATATCATCTGAAAAAAAATATTACAACATTGCTCCAATTAATAAAAAAAACTAAAGAATCATATATTAAACACGAAAACCACAGATATATTAGGGTTTGGAATAGCTCCCAGTACGTAAAGAACGATTCATATATAGTTACATAATCATACAAAAAATTAATGAAAGCTGAACCAGGAAGCTGGTTTACTTCAGAATTAAGTATTGCCTTAAACTGCCCTTCCTTCAGTTCATATATAGTGGTTTATGAGCCGAATTAATCACGTAAGCCAACGCGAAATATCAACTGGGAAGTTTACTTTAGAGTCATACTTGGTGTCGGGCTTCCAGTCAGCCGGAATAGCATGTTTTGCCACCAGGGACCATTCCCCTGAAAGGGTTGTAACCCTAATTGAGAAGGGTCCCTTAAGAGGATGGGGAGAGTGAAGACTCCAGATTTTACCCCATGATTGCTTCAATGGGGTCCATGTAGAAGAACCTGCTTCCTTAATTTCCAGTTTAGAGAGATCGCCATCGCCATTTTGGTACTCGGTCAACAAAGCTAGGTAGTACGGGTTTGAGCCTTTCGAGACATGGAAGTGAATGTTACGACCCTTATAGTTGCAAGGAACCCTATAATAATTGGACCAAAATCATGTTATGTATAATTAGTTAAATAATATATGTACACTTCGATAAGGGGTTACTATCAGGAAGAATAATTAATCTATTGTCATGCAACATCAATGAAAATTTTTAGAACGTTCAATCCCTCAGCTAAAAATATAAAGTTGATGCTGTAAAATCAAATCAGATCTTTAAAAATGATGCAAAGTGCTGACCTCATCATCATAACACGGATTTTTCCAGCCTTTTGGAGCTCAAGTTCTTTTCCGGGATCTGCCAGTGAGCCAAATGCAATGCCGGACATGTCGATGTGATAAGTTGATTCAGCACAGCGACCATGCAAGCACTCATCAGTGATTGTAATGAGTTTTTCTTTGCCGGAGCAAAGCAGATTTCTACCGAAGATATCCTCTTTGTTGCACATCACCTGAAAAGGCAAAGCGGATTTTTGAAACGGAAAATAAAAAGTGTCATACAACATTTTCATACGGAAATATCAGAATGTCATTTGCAACTATGCATTGTGGTTTGTGGAAGTGCCATATCTACATAAAGAAAATGAAGTAGGAAAATTAACGCTAGTGAGGTGCAAGTATTCAATGAATTTCTGTGGTGGTTTCTTTTAAATAAATTCTTAATTAATACTTCCGAATCTTTAAATATTACTTTCCCTTCTTTAAATGGGATAAATGGAACTAGAAAATAGATTTATAAACCTTATAGTACAATCTCATTCCAAATTGTCTCAAGAGTCAATTAACTAACCGAGTGGCAAGAACCGCAACCCTTGCCATCTCGCCAAATGGCTTTGCTGCCACTGGCAGTCAAGGAATTATAAGGGGCGAGATTTATATTCTTGAACCCGCATTTACCACCTGTATGTGTAAACATGATAGAATAATGAACAACCACTTAAATCATTTTGCATATTGTATCATTTGAATAACAAGATCATTCAAAAAACACATCCACTTTTTTTTTTATATTGTGTGTGGGAAAACAAAGCAAAGCATTCTGTTACCATTGTCAGGAGGCCCAGAACCACTGAGCTGCCCATAAAATGTCGCATTGCCAGGATGCCATCCATATTTGCCATCATCGGGGCCAACATCGGAGTCATCATTGGGGTCATCCTGCGCAGCAACAAAAACGCCCAACAGGGACACAATAGCAATAAGAGTAATGGAGAACCTGAAAGTCATTGTGTTCAATCTATCAAACATGAAGAAAAAAGTAGCAAATGAAAGAAAGATGATTTTACTTACAACAAACTGGATGTTATTTATATATAGGCCAGCCAACTGTCCTCTTCAACTAATTAAGCGTGTGTTATTTATCTGATTTGGTGTCATCAGAAAAATTTTAGATACCAACTGCTCTAGGATGTTACTTAATTTAGCAAAATAACTTCTTTGAGTAATAATTATGTAAAATTAAGTTATTCAGGTACAGATTTTAACAGATCAATTTGACTTCATGCAGCGCTATGCTGCACAGATTATATAGATTTAAAACAGCGCTTCATATGGTTTGTGGGCTTGCATGAAACCACAACTGCTGTGTTAAAAGAATTACCCGTTATTCATGCTGACAGTTGGAAAGAAAGCTGTCCTAACAGCCCCATGTGTTTTTTGCAATCATACCTACCAGTTGGAAAGAAAGCCACATTGCTAATTACTTCATGGGTACAATCACTTCCTACACTCAAGGATTTGTACAATCGATCAATTAATCTATTGAGATTTGTTGCTGTTATGGATAAGGAGAAGCTTGTAGCTAAGTAGGAATTAAAGGTGTTGTTGGAACCAATGCATTTTCGTACTTTAGTGTGCACTTAAATCTGTGTGATGATATTTTAGCTCCTAACTTACTATTTGAATCAAATAGATTAGATACACTTCTGAATGCAGTAAAATAGTACACTTTAGGAACAAAAAGAAAATTTATCTAGAACCTTCCACTAACCATTATTTTGTTCGTAGAAAACACTTCTGTAATGTACTACTAGAGTGCAAGAGAAAATATGTGAAACTGCACAAATTGGGCATATATGAGGTCGGGAACCGGGAAGAAGGCCTATATGTATCCATTGAATATAAACAAAATAGCTAAGGGCGTACTTCTTTATAATATTAAAATGAGGATGTAAATGGCATATAGACTAAAGAGAGAGGCTATGGTAGCGCATATTGGCAAGCACTATGAATTCATATCTTCGTTTTCAAAGTCCTAACGGTCGATCCGAACCGTTCAACATGATCTCAACATGATTATGTACTTACAAACTGAATTTTATATGTTTTAGAATTGTTTACTATTTTATTAGATAGGTAGAAAAAACAACTGGATATAAAAATTCCTGTACCATACAAAAACAGTGATTTTCTACCTATAAAAAAATAGTAAAAAATTATAAAAAATGGGAAGTTTAGTTTTCTAGTGTGTATATATATAGGAGTTGGATACGGTGCTATGCATAGCATAGAGGGCCTCCGTGTTACGGCTCAATATTTGAGTTTTCAAAATCCTAACGCCCGATCCGAACCGTTCAACATGATATCCATATAAATATGTACTTGCAAACCAAATTTTATATTTTTTAGAATTTTTTAGATAGGTAGAAAAACACTTGATCTGAATGGTACACAATTTTCAGATCAAGTGATTTACTACCTATCTAAAAAAGTAGTAAAAAAATTCTTAAAAATGTAAAATTTGGTTTGCAAGTACATATTCATATGGAGATCATGTTGAGCGGTTCGGGTTGACCGTTAGGATTTTAAAACTCAAATATTGAGCTGTAGCACGGGCCTCTATGCTATGCATAGCATATTAGCAATTTCCTATATATATATATATATATATATATACAGAGAGAGAGAGCTAGGCTATGGTGAGTTGTGAAGTAAGAGGTCATTTTCACTTCACGCTCATATTTTTATTTTGAAAATCTAAGCAATCGATCCGAACCGCTCAACATGATCTCCATATTGAAATGTGCTTGGAGACCCTATTAATTAAGCCACTTTAAAAATCGCTGATCCGGTGGTCCAGAAACTTTTACTATTTTTTATTGTCACAGTGGATTAGCGATTTTCAAAATGGCTTAATAAATAGTAAAAAAATTCAAAAAAATGTAAAATTTAGTCTCCAATCACATTTCAATATAGAGAACATGTTGAGCGATTCGGATCGGTTGTTTGGATTTTTAAAATGAAAATATGGTGTGAAGTAAAACGGTTAACCTAAAAAAACAAAAGGAGGAACAAAAAAGAAAAAAAAATGGAAAAAACGGTTAGACCAAGAAGCACACACACATATACTTCTCAATCCTTTTATTCCAAATGTATTAGACATTAATCCACTTAAATCTTTCTCCCTTTTAAGATGTAATCTGCCTAGGTTTAGGAACCAACTCTAGCTCCTCCTTCCTCTTCAATGACAAGCTCGGCATCTCGGTCATGTCGAGATCCTCCGACTTCATCCCTTTTGGGAGCTCCCAATCGAACTTCCATAAGAGATTCGCCAGCGCTAGCTCCATTGTCAGGAGCGAAAGCTGCATTCCGGGACAAATCCTCCGCCCCCCTCCAAAGGGAACGATTTCACAAGTGTTACCATTATAGTTAAAAGGATTATCAACAAATCTTTCGGGTCGATACTCCAACTGGTTGTCCCAGACCTCAGGATCTCTTCCCATGGCATAGGTATTGACGAAAACTCTTGATCCTTTCAGGATGTCGTAGCCTTCTATGTTGCAGTAGTCCATGGATTCTCTCGGGATTAGAAGCGGAGTCGGTGGGTGTAGCCGGAAGCTTTCTGTCATGGTGGCCTTCAGGCATGGTTCTAAAAATCGGAATCGAAATCGGAATCGGATAGTCGACCCTTGATGTGGAATCGGAGGAATCGGTCGGAATCGGCCGAGTCAACTCGGAAACTCGGATTTTCATTAAAACACTTGTTTTGTATAATAAAAATAGGAAAAAAATTATAAAAAAATATTAGTTCAAAAATAATGTTAAGGTAACTTTTTACATTAATATAATCTACTAATAAAATAAAATATGAACATTTAAATTAAAAAAAATCACAAAAATAAAAACTTGAAAAATAATCACGGGTTCATCACAGCTCACATCCTCAGTTCTTCACATTAGATTATAGCTTGTATATTAATTCCACTTTTTAGACAAAAATAATTCAATAATATAATATAAACATTCAATATCGGCCGATTAAAAAAATTCACTCCATATATATTTTCTATTATTATTATTTTGCTATAATTAAACAACGTAATAGTTCAGGTAATGTTCCCTTCAAATTATGTTTTGTAATAAAGATTTGCAAGTCATAATATGTTCCGTATTTTTTAATCCATGTAAAAAAGAATACCGAAAAATTAAAATTGAAAAAAAAAATTTGATGTTTTGCACAAATAATTAATTGAAGAGGAATATTCTAGAATAATATTTGAAGAATCGTCTAACCGAGCAAGTTTGGACCTTCATGAATATTTAAGTCAAATAAATCATTCAAAAACTCAGCCACATACAGAGTTCCACGTGGAACACTCTTAATGGGTGTTATATGAAGGCACGGATCGAGGCCTAGATGTGTTTCTTGTGTGTAATTTTAGCCGTTGATCTAGCTTGGATGAATGGCTGGTAGCCCTTGGTAAAAAGAATTCAGAACCTACACACTGTAGTCTTGGAAGTTGAAACTGCTCAATAAATGTCAAGATTTTTGGTTCCCTGATCCCGGTCTATGTAAATCTATTAATGTATTGAAATTTAGAAGCAACAAATTTATACACCATGTCTATTTAAATTTTTTGTCCATTAATCTTTCTCCTTCAGTGCTCAAACGTTCGACGGTTCGAGTCTTTCTTCGGAAAAATAAAAATGGCGTGAGCTTCTTCTCCGAATTCAATAGGAAAAAAATGACTTGGAACTTTTCGACACGGCTAAACTCGGCTGACTCGGATCAAAACTCGGATGACTCGGACCAAAAATCGGCTAACTCGGCCGATTCCGTCACTGTTATCCGATTTTTTCTGAGAAACTCGCATAGACCCGAGAATCGGGTAAAACTCGGCCCGGTCCCGTCCGATTCCGAGTTGAATCGGCCGAGTTGACTCGGAATCGGCCGATTTTTTGAACCATGCCTTCAGGTGTGTCATCTTGCTGACATCTTCAGAAGTGAGCAGATTGTTTCGCGCAGGAATGCCGCACACCTCTTCTTGTAGCTTCTTCAATACTCTGGGGTGTCTCAAGAGTTCTATCATGGTCCACTCTAAACTTAAGGCTAACGGTTCTGAGCCAGCAGCCAGTGATTGCTGCATATGTAATTACAAAGTTAATGAAATGTTTTTTTTTTTTCTTCTAGTGAAGTTAATTAGTTAGTGAACAAATTATAAATTAATTCAATATATTAAGATATTTAATTTAAAATTTTAGGGATCTCAGATACAAAAAAAAAAAATTGTTTCGTCATAGTTCATTGGTTTCATTGCAGCACTCTAGGTTATAGGGCATTGTGATAATATAAGTAATATTGGAAAGGTTTTTTTTCTTATTATTAGAGGTACTTTGCTCAATTCATTAATATCTGTTTAAGAATTCTTTGATTCGATTATGTAATATCTCACAAAGAAATCATTTTCTTTTGTTACTAAACCAAATGATAGTACTTAATTTTATAACTTATACAAACATACAATGAATTCCAAATTATATCATACCACTCTTAATTATATATAAAGTACACTTTAACCATTCTAGATAACAATTTTGAGAACTTCTAAATTTTCTGCAATAATTTTAATCATATTTTATGTCAAATTATGTTTACATTTGAAGAGCATTTTGATTTTGATAGGTAGTTGAACAAGAGACAAAAATGTCCCATCCTTCTAAAAAATAGTATGTTGTGTTTATTCAAGGGATCTTTGCACTTTTCACATAACACTACAAACCTACTAAACCATAACTATCAATATATGTGCTTTTCATGATCTCATGTCAATACAAATTATATATGATCAGCCTACAATCCACGATATGGTTAATTATTTGTGAAAATTAAGTTATTCTAACATTTAATATCTACTTTTCTTTTGAAGGAGACATTGACATATATATATTTAATGTATCATTGGTCCTTTTCTTTTGTTTTCTCTTTCGTGAAGCAAATTCACAAGAAAAAACGATGATAAGTAAGTTTCATCAAAAAGTATTATTACGACACTTAGTTATCTACAACTGTGGTAGGTATGATTAATATACTCATAAAGGAGAGGAATCAGAAAATTAAGATTAGGGGACTAGATGAATAAATATTTTAAAGGATAAAAATAAAAATTGTAAGAGGTGCTTAGCCCCTTAATTTCCTTCTACCTCCTTTTTGTCCCTGAATAGATTGATATTGGACAACACAAAAACAAATATTAATGGATCTATAATTGCTGCAAGTACTTAAAATTCAAGACCAATCAATTAATGCTAAAGCTCAGAGATTTGCTTCTACCTATTTTGAGAATTTAATGTCATCTTTTAATCAGACAGTTGGAAGAGTATGGGGACAATCAATTTTGTCCATTTAGGGAAGTACCAACTCATGATCTCTAATTATTCATCTTAATGCTCTTATATATGATTTGTTAATTTTGAATTTATAAATAATATGTGATTTATATCGGTATTATCAACAAACTGAATGAATATTTTTTTCATATGCTTTCCTAAAATATTAGTATTTTATGGTATACTATCATTTGTATTATAGAAAAACATATAATGATTTCCGTTGTTTTTTTCCTTTATTGAGTTTTTAGTTTTGAGAGGCTGGAACATGATGAAGCACATTACTTTATGTAAACTTGGTAGCCACTTCCAAGCAATTTCAAAATAAAAAATAAAAAAATAATGATAAAATTATATGCGTATTGCATTCTGATAACAAATTTTAAATATTATCAAATTATTCTTAAATTTCAAATTTATGATGTGCCTACAAAGCTACAATTGTCACAAAAAAAACTCTTCTTAGCAACTAACCAACTTAGCTTGAATTTTATCAAGGTTAAAAGGCAAAGTACTGATAAAAGATTTAACTAATAGTAGGCTAATCACTACAGCAAAAAATATTATCTGCGACCGGTATCAGCGACCGGCGACATCGCCGGTCGCTGAAAGTCTTTCTTCAAAAAAAAAAATAGAAATACCGAAAATCATCGGCGACCAAAGAAAAAAACCCAGCCCATTTTTGGCGCCAGACCATATTAATGTAGTGATACCATTTTGGTTTACCTTTTGCGGGTTATAGTTGGAGGTGGACTTACAATTTAGTTATAATAAATTACCTTTTTCTTTACAGGGGAGTTGGCTTAAAAGGTATGCAACCAAGAGCAGCCGACACCACTGCTTCTGTATGTTTCTTGTACACTTTCTTTTGGATTTGACTTACCAGTACCGATACCGATACTGGTACTGGATTCCCTGCGCTCGAACCCTGCTGTTTGAGGGTTGTGTCTTGTTTTCCTTTGCGTACCAGTACCAGTACCATACTGGTACTGATCTTCTTGTTTGACCTGTGTCAGCTACTCTAGCCACAAATTGGGTCTCTAGGCTTCTTGTTACTTGGAGCATTTTATACAACTATCCTGAGGTATGCTTTCCTGTTAAAATCAAGCTAAGAAAAAAAAAATACAAACTCAATGATGAAATTCTCTTTTCTGATTGGCTTCTGTACCTTTTGGTTGTATAGACAAGGACTCATGTTCTGGTTAACTTCTCCTTTGATTATTACTTTGCATCAATTGGTGTACTTGGGATCTATCTCCCAGGTTCGTTTCTAATATTGTATTTATATTTGATAGATAGAGTTTCCAGCTTTATCATGTTCTATTTTGTATTGTGATTCTTGCATTCTTTTATATTTATATAGGTGCCCGCACATGTACACGTATATGCTTGGGCAAAGAAAGAAGGATCTCTCCAAATTAAAGGCTGCATAAACATTATTTCATATAGTAACTTGGTTGTATGTGGAGTTGATTAAAATTCGCATGTTTTAAGCCTTAGTAGGGAAATATTAATACTTGGAGTAAACTCGAAATCCCAAGGTTTGCTGTATTTGAGGAGAATTTGATGTCATTACAAATCTGTACTATCTTTTAAGATAAATTAGAAGAGCATAAAAAACCTTAGCTAAGACTCAAAGGTGACTTCATAATTGAAAATTCGAATGAGATAATTAGCCAAAATATCAAACTTAAATGGTGCAAATTTAAATAATAAAAAAAACTCCAAAAACCTGATAGAAGACTTTCAGCGATCGGTTTTAAGTATCAGCGACTATTTCTTTGGTCGCAGATACCTTTTTCTGACGTCAGAAAAAATAACATCGACAAAAAAAAAGTGGTCGCAAAAACAATATCAGCGACCGGATGACGACTTTCTGCGACCGGTGATGTCATTAGAAGAGTATCTGCGACAATGCTTACAGTGACCGGGGTGTTAGCGACCGGAATCAGCTTTGTGCGACTTTCAACGACCGGCGCCAGTACTTTCTGCGACCGGAAAACCAGTCGCAGACAGTCCGATTTGCTGTAGTGAATTAAACAAAGAAAGGGCAGTTTGAAATCTACCTTATAAATTTTAATTCAGTAATTTTAGGGTAATTAATTTCTAAATATATCTTTCAAATACTAATCCAAAAATCTGAATAATTAAAATGAAAACATGTTGAAAAAAAAAAACAGATAGAAGTCCATGGCCAACCTACAAATTTAATCAATTGTGACATCAGTGATGTCAAAATTTACAATAAAAAGAAAAGAAATAAAATAAATATAATTAAGATGTCATTTAAATAAGTGGGCTTCTAGTTGTTCCACCATTACAGCTAGCTTGTTGGAATGTATTTATGATAAAAATGCAGATGCATGAAGGTTGATTTTTTGGAATTTTCTTAGGTCACAATTAATTTACTAGATTCAAATGACCGGTCAATTTAATTAATCTGATAATGACTTGACTTATTGGGGCTCCTCTAATCATATGATTTGCTATATGAGAAATAATATGGGTTGTGATAATAGAAGCCCACATATCCATGAAATTAATCCTTAAAAATACACCATTTGGAGATTTTTTTTTCTTTCTAAGTTTTAATTTTTACTTATTTAAAACTCTGTAGTTTAAGTTTTTAAGCATCAATACTTAAATTATTTTTATTTTTATAAAAATTGAAAACTAAAAAAAAAATGTAAAGTATGTTTACTTTTTATTTTAAAGAAAAATCATATCAATGTTAGATGCATATACTGAAAAAATTTCCACGAATTATTTTGTTTTTTATATAAATTTTATTATCATGAATTCATATTGAGGTGTTTTAATATACGAACTGGATCACTAATTATGTAAGCAAGGCTAGACCTAATTTGTGTTTTAGTTTCTACAATAACACCTGTAGTCTATAAAAATATAAAATTTGGAGAAATATAAAAATATAAAATTTTATACAACAGAAATATATAAATAAATATCAGAACCGATCGATTCAAATTTAAAACAGAAGAAAATGTGGTAGGCGAATTCAATATCGTTATGACGCTCTATATATTGCTCGTCTGATATCGTCATGACAATTAAAGACTACTCGCGAGTAGTTACAAACTAGATATTTATATATATTACAAATATATTCCTTTCTTCAAGAAATAGACCAAAACCGTTTCATGCAGGTGCATCATTTTCTGAATCCATATTTTGTTGACTGTAAGTGTGTTTTGTGCGTACACTGTTCAACATTTGACTTCAAGTTTGTTGAAATTAATTGTAGATTGAGACCGACAGGTAATTAATTATCTAAATGTACAGTGCAATCGTAGCAATCTAGAAATTCAAAGAGATTCAGTAAAAGTACAAGTTTGGTTTGCCATTCAAATCCTCTTCTTTTTTTGAGAAAGCATTCAGATCCTCTTCTTGAGAAGAATTTTTTATTCATAGGAAAATATTATCAAATAATATAGGGAAACAGAAAAATTATCAAAACGGGTCCATAGGCATGAGTTTAACCCGGCTGGGATAAATCTGGACCGCCCTTTTTTCATTGTACCCCTCTAATTAATATGAGAGGGGACACACACTTATCGTAGGAGGATCGGTAATTTTTTTTATCAATTTTACGTACTCCTATATCTTTCATAGGTGTCGGATTCAGTTTGACTTGACTGCGATTAATCCGAGCTGCTCTTTTTTTCATTGTACCCCTCTAATACCTGAGGGGACACACACTCGTAGAAAGATCGGTAAATTTTTTACCGAATCAAACTTTTAGATTGGTGAAATAAGTTTGGATCGGTAAAAATTCTACCATTCAATTTTTTTTAATAAAATTGTGGGATATTCTGTTTTTGAAGATTAAAGTTTGTCCGATTCATAAAGAATTCATGGTAACCAGAAAAAAAACAAAAAACCTTTGGATCGGAAAATCTTTAACCAATTCAAACTTTGAAAATACTCTTTATGTTTCTACCGATGCTTCTATGTGTCGAAAATCGAAAGTACTCTTTATGTTTTGTTGTATTATTTTATAATATTTTCTATTAATAAAAAATTATCCTTCGTGAGAGAAGATCTCTGTCAAAGGACGGAGCCAGTAGGATCAGGCAGAGACGCTTATTTTGGACCCAATTTTAAAAAATATATATATTTTAATAATAGTTTTCAAAAAAAATATATAAATATACATATATTAAAAATAATTGGATAATTGTTATATCCTATTATGAAAATTCTATCCCTGTCTTTGGAATTTTAGTAGCTTTGAAATATGTTTAAGAATAAATATTAAAACAGATAGGAAACGAAATTCATTAAGATCCATCTCAAACCTGTCTCGTTCAAATTCGAAACGACAGAACCTGTTTGAATTTGTATTGGATCGATGAAATATATTCCTGTC
The DNA here is from genome assembly GCA_025461045.1 of Carex parvula. Lineage (NCBI taxonomy): Eukaryota > Viridiplantae > Streptophyta > Magnoliopsida > Poales > Cyperaceae > Carex > Carex parvula. The sequence continues at coordinate 459,956 of JAJGRW010000400.1, read as the reverse complement.
AAAGCACGGCGGTAACGATGGAATTACCTTGATTAGCAAGGTCAGCCACACATTTATAATTATACCATTATAGAATAGTTGACTAGCAAGTTTGCCACACATTTATTATACCGTTCTAGAATAGTTGACTAGCAAGATCTGCCACACATTTATTATACCGTTCCAGAATAGTTGAATAGCAAGATCTGCCACACATTTATTATACCGTTCTAAAATAGTTGACTAGCAATATCTGCTACACATTTATTATACCGTTCTAGAATAGTTTACTAGTAAGGTCTGCTACAAATTTATTCCACGCATGTAGTGTGACATACTTTGATACTTCGACATATTTTATTACTAAGTATCACTGTTCGCGAGAATAAAAATTGATTATTGTCGAGGGTACACCGATAGAAAAATGTTATTTTTGAACGTATCAGTACTACTGGCAAGAATATTTATGAAAATACTGTCGGCAAAAAATATTTTTACTCTCACGAATAAATAACATATTCTTGTAGTGTACGTAGTTCGGTAAATGAATGTATAAACATTAATTAATGTTGCTGTTGTCAATTATTTTTAGTTACCATCTTAATATTTGAAAATTCTGACTTTATTATTAATTTCAAAAAATAAATTTAATTATTAGCATAAATATAACACTGTACTACGCATAACTAAAAAAATCAATAGTAGTACGTGCGCACTGTGGTATTGCGCATAACCTCTCATTTTCTCTCTTTCAAATTACATAATAAACGAAATAAAGGTGATTTGTGCATGGGACACGTGGCCTTATATTCACTAATTTATGCATGCATTGGACAAAATAAAGCTGATTACTTGTATATTATGTTGTGGTTCAGCTATTATAATACTAGCGTACGTTATATGGTATAAATTTTAAATTTATCAGATAGACTTAAAATGACTAATTTAAACTGTTCTAACTGATTTATTTTACGAGTAATGGGATTATATGTTAAAAAATATTAAATTATTTTATATCAAAATAAGCAGTCAAAAATGTTGAAAAAATGAATGCATTAAAATTAACTTAAAAATTTTCATATTTGACCGCTTGACTTAATACTAAATAAATTAAAAAATTATCAATTTTTGTATGTAAACACAGCTAATTAAGTAGATTGGTTTGAACGGTTTTGATTCACCATTTGAAATCAATTCAATAGATTCTAGAATTGATGTTATATAGACTAAAATTGTACTTATATCATACAAGCTAAACTCATTGTATTATATTGAATCAATATCATATAATATAATATAATATGAGTCCGGCTAAATTGCTTCTAGAAGCACTTCAATATAATCAAATTTAGCCGTTTGATGATCGAATCGTCGAACTAAATAGCTCAATAAATTGGTTATATAATAAATATGTAGAAGACTGATTTTTACTATTTTTTATGATTTTTGAAAGATGAACTTTTTTTTATCTAAAAATAAAAGTATAATTTGATTTCAAAAATTATAAAAATAGTTAAAAAATTTCAAAAATAGTAAAAATCAGTATTCTACATGTTTATTATATAACTAATTTATTGAGTTACTTAGATCCGGGGCTATCAACGAGCTGGCTCGGGCCGAGCTAGGCCCTAGCTCAGCTCGTTAATTCTGGACCGAGCTTTTACCGAGCGAGCTAGACCTTTGGCACCCGAGCTAAAAATCCAGCTTGAACTCGTGACGAGCTGGCTCGCTGGGTTTGGTTGGATCTTGTTTAAGAAAAAAATAAATTCTACACACTTTTTGGATTGAACTGAACCGAGCTGGACCGAGCTATATAGTATAAAATGCACACAAAATCAGACAAATTCACAAATTGATGCTAGCCGAGCTAGCTCGCGAACTGACGAGCAAGCTAGGCCCTAGCTTGAACTCTTTAATTTTGGACTGAGCTAGTGGCGAGCTGGCTCGTTAACAGCTCGGTCCACTAACGAATGAGCTGTTAGCGAGCGAGTCAGGTGCGAGTCACGATCGAGCCACGAGATACGAGCTTTTTTGCCACCCCTATTTAGATCAACGTTTCGAACATCAAATATTAAAATTTGATCCCGTAAACACATGCTTTAGCGAGACTCATATAATATAATATAATATAATATAATATAATATAGTATAGTATAGTTTATCTCTTACTTCTGTTTGAAAATATTAATTTGACTTTAATATAAAATATTGAGCGGTAGTATATGCACATGACTATGTTATGTCCGGGATCAGCTCCAGATGCTTCACGAGACGAGCGTCACCTGGTACCCCTATCGTTTGTTCTACGATAGGAACCTTCTATGCAGGCTGACATTAGAGCAGAGATATTTCTCGTTTTATCGGGGGTCGTGGGTATGTTTCTGGATAGTTGAGTATCACTATCCTGATCGAGTGCCTCGTCAGTTTGGCTTGGATGCCTATGTCCCGGAGTTTCCAGAGCTGGACGAGGACCAGACCACCCGGCTTCACAGGTAACTACCCACTACTGTATTGCTTGTCTATTTTATTACTTGTTCAGTCATACACGTTACTAATAATTTGCTTTAATTAATTTATATTGCAGCACTAAACACAACAAGCCTAAAGTCGACTAGAGCACGTGTTTCTTGGAGGATTACCGGCGTGCTGCATCACTGGAGGATTACTTATGGACCCTGCCTTCAGCTATTGATGCCTCTATGTTGGTCGGGCCTTGGACATTGCGATATTTCGTCTGGTATCAGAGATGGGGCATGCCGTCAGTTTATCTACAGGGGGACTATGGTGATGCCCTTAGACAGAGACTTACGGGTGATAGATCTAGAATTTACTTGCCTTTCAGCCCAATGCATGCTCATTCGGTATATTTAAATGAAACTGACGTACTTAAAATATTAACTGTTTATTTATTCATCTTCTAATAATAATAATGAAAATACATTGTGTTCAGATTTTGACCGGTATTAGAGGAGTGGCGCACAGCTTGGTGTACATGACGAGAAAAAGTTGGAGAGCGATAGGATGTCAAATGCTCCAACACAGTGCACCGATCGCGGAGGACTCTGGTTGGGACAGGCACCTCATTGGTATGTTGCATGACACTGGGGAGAACATCAATTGGCGCGAGATAAAGCCCCCACCACCAGATCCGGAGCAGCCTCGAGTCGCTGTCTACCCTGGAGATGCCGCCACCTCCTGCAAGTAATAATATATCATACACATGATTATTAAGCGTCTCTTTAAAGTCCATTCTTATTAATTTATCTTCGTTTTTGCAGATAATGACTGGGGTTGGGCGATCCACCAATGGGTTGAACAACAACGCGTGGAACGCGTACTACAACAAGCATGGAGTTCCAGTGCAGCTCAGCGAGGTAGCAAAACTTCATTGTTTAATTAATTTACTAGTTATTCCTATGTAGCAAAAGTAACATTGTTTACATGCAGGATGAAGCTGCCGCCACCTGTGACTTCTCCTTGGATGACCTCACTGGAGATGATGGCGGATATGAGCCACCTAGCCTCCACAAACCACGATATATGAAGATCAGACAGCACGACGGCGAGGCTAGTGGGAGTGGGGCGGAGACTGCAGATGGTTTTACTTCTGCTATATTTGGCACACCGCCTCCGACCACTTATCCTTCTACTTGGAAGGTCGATCCGTGGTGTTATGTACACAGCCGGAGATCTAGAAGGAGCATACATTTCACCTGGGGGAAGACCCATGGACGCAGGAGGATGTACACGATGACATGGAGGAGGATGAGGTTCACCAGAGGCGTGTGGTGCAGCACAGGGATCGCCGTCCACCTCCTAGGTTGGATCTCTCCGGTCGTCGCCCTCGTCCTCGTCGTTAGGGTTTTTATGTTTTTTTAGTTTGATAGATTTCTAGTATTTTATGTTTGGATTATTATATTTCATGTTTGGACTGTTATGTTTTATGTTGTAGACTTACTATTTAGATTACCTAGTTTTCTTGTTTATCTAGTCGAAAAAACCAATTTCTAACATTAACCAAATAAATATAAAACATTAAAACATTAAAACATTAAAACATTAACAAATTTATAACATTAACAATTAAATATAAAACATTAACCAATTATATAAAAAACAAATAAGTAATCGGTAATTACATAACATATAAAATAATCCTCAACAAATAATAAATATATATCACATTAATCATTACAACAAATAAATATAAAACATTCAAACAAATAAATATACCACATTATAAATCATTAAAACAAATATTATATACCATATTATAAAACATTAAAACATTAAAACAAATTAAAAAAAAAAAAGCGGACCGCCCAGAAGAGGGGCGGTCTGCTATGCATAGTGGACCGTCCAGCGAGAGAACGGTCTGCTATGGATTCTGGACCGCCCTAGGAGAGAGCGGTTAGGGCATTAATGTTAATAATAATTTGCCTTTAAGGGCAGATTTATTAGTTTCCTTTTTTTTTGGTATTAATAAAAATGCCGGCTAAAGTCATGCGCATAACCACCTGACGCATGACTACATATATTTTTTGTTATGTAGAATCACGAGACACGTGGCATGATTCCTTCCACTACTAGAATCCCCAGTAAAGGCAACGGCAGAAATTGGCTTATTGCAACGGCTTACGCTTGCTAAAAGCCCGAAAAACCCCATTAGCAAGCGCTACGCTTGCAAATCCTCCCGTTGCTTTAAGCCCCAATGCAAATACTCATTTTCAGACTTTTTGCAAGGGCTTACGCTTGCTAATACATTTTTCTACACTATTCGCAAGGGCCGCCGTTGCAAAAAGTACGCTTGCTAATACTTTGGTTTTTGGCGCCCCACTAGGTATTAGCAAGGAGATATAGTGTAGGCCCCACTGAGTATTAGCAAGGAGATGTAGTGTAGACCCCACTGAGTATTAGCAAGGAGAGGTAGTGTAGGCCCCACTGAGTATTAGCAAGGAGTGGTAGTGTAGGCCCCACTGAGTATTAGGATATCAGTTGTGGGACCCACTTACTATTTGCAAGGTTGTCCCACAGGGTATTTGCAAGGATAGCCCACCTTATTTTTTGCAAGGATAGTGATAGTGGGTCCCATCATTTTTTTGCAAGGGTAGGTGCTGTGGGTCCCACCAGATTATTTGCATGCTCTAGAATTTCATCATATTCCTCTTGATAATCCGACAAAAATAATTACATTTAATACCAGCATATCAGCAACCCCATTTCTAAAATCTTCTCATTACCTATCGGGTACCAACCCGGTAATATGATACATTTCCCAATGAAAGAAATAACAATAACATGACACCTTGAAATTTAATAAGAAAGCTTGAAATTAGCATTATAATATTACAGCCACACTATAATATCAGAAGACCAACTGTATTATAACATTACAGCCACACTATAATATGCAACAATAATTACAAAAAAGAAACATTACCCTAGCTCAAAATATAAGCACCACCCATCAACAAAAATTTACAAAAAAGAAACATAACCTGTGGTGTTAATGTATAAATCCAAAAATCTATAATTATCCATTAAAGGTTGGCAATACCCCAGACCATTAATGCCGGTTGTTGTTCGAGATGTCATCTGCAAACCAATCGGTCGTTGACGCTTCGGCCCTTAAAAGGTTGGCCACCTCTTGTCCAGAATTTGCCTTCAGTAGTGCTTGGAATCCCCCCTCTTGATTTGATGATGGCAGCACATATGGTGTACCCTACATATACCACATTCCCGAAGCGAGCAAGTTAGTACCGGTATTGGAAGACAGAATGGCTGCTCAAGGGCAGTATCAATATGAATTTGGTACAAGTTTGGCTTACGGTACCAGTTTAACTTAGTACTCAATTAAAAGTTGTACAGGTTTGTTTGTTGGTACAATATGAATAAGGTACTAGTATGTTTTGATGGGGTTTGAATTTGGTACTAGGGCAATACAAGTTTTAAGGCTTCTCAAGTTGGAGTTAGGGGCAGTACCAGTTGTAAGCTTCCCAAGTTCAGATTTAGGGCAGTACCAGTTTTAAGGTTTCTCAAGTTAATTTCCATTGAAAGATAAAAATGCATAAAAAATCTAAAAATCTAATAATGATAAACAAGGCATCATAAGTGATAAACAAGGTATGAGCAGTCCTCATCCAGTTATTAGACACGTTTCAATCGAAAAGATAATAATGTAGCTTTCATTAAACTGATTTTGAGATCTTCATTAGCAATGTATTTTTTTCACCAAATCCAGAGAAAATAAACCAGCACCACTATGTTGAAACTCCCGCAAAAATTAATTATGGCAAAAATCACTAAAAATAACTAAAAAGTGATTTTGGCCAGAATCCACCCCCGATGAAATTGATTTTGCACCATACTCATTGTATTCACTCAAATCACTAAAAATAAAGGAATAAAAGAGAGTTTGCACAGTACTATATATCAGTTCTTGTCGTTGCTGAAATATTTGAACTCGATGGTTCTATCTTACCTAATTATGTTTATACATTGCGTATATAAATAAGTACTAATAAATCTCCTTACTTGAGAGTGGGCAAACTGCATTAGTGGGGCTCCTTCCTGAGATTGAGGTAGAGAGGTAGGATCCTGACACTAGTCAATATTCAAGAGCACTGTTATCATTTGGATAGCACAACATCTGATCATAGAGAAATAATTAAAAGGATTGAGTTGTTAAGTTCAAAGATTTCACCTGGAGAGTTTGCATATTCCCCATTACCCCCTCATGGGCATTGTTAACCTGTGCCTGTGTTAAATATTCAGCCTCATCCACGTCAGCATGGTCCTCGTGAGTAGTCATACCCGTAACATCTGTCTATTATATGCAATAGTCGAGAAATATATATTATTGCTAAATATTTGTTTTCAAAATTGTAATGTTTGTTTTTGCCAAACTGGTATTGTACATTTATTGGTACTCACTTGACAGTTGGTGAAAACAGTCAACGGCATCATTTTGAGGGTCGTTTCTATAAATTCCCAACTTCCTATACTACTTTGAATGAATTATGTTAAATGTAGGGGCTAAAATGCAAAATTTCTGTTCTGACAGGATTAGGGGACTTAGCTGTGATAGATAATAAGTTCATCTAGAGGTATGGTGCTTGGGCAGGTACATTTTTGTATCAGATTTTTGAAAATGTTAAAAAAAGTCATTTTAAATATAATTTGAAGTATAGTCGGAAAAAAGGACCGGCAACAGTTCCAAGCACAAACCTAGCACGTACAAACTAAACTCATAACCAATGGCATGTGTAATAGTATGGAATAGTAATTTCAGTTGAAGCATATATTATGGACAAATTTATTCAGTACCGTTTAGGTATATGGAAAAATAAAAGGCTTCCGGCAATATGATTATTTTTCATTGCGGGTTGTTAGAAAGGCTTCAATTGGATGGTGTTTGCCCAATTGACCTGGTCGATTGAGACCTCTGCCATGCAAGCTTGTCTTCAATTTGACCATAGTTTCAGAGGTGTAACAATGGACCAGGTCAAGTCAGAGGAACAAGGATATATTTGTCAAAATACTAGTTAAAATAATTAAAGGACAACTTAAATAGATAGAAGGGGAAATTAGAAATATTATGCTTATCATGGAGGTGATGTCGGAAAAAAACTTACAAATACTTTTTCTGCTTTCTCCGTGGTGAATTTCAAGGAGGTGATGTCAAAGTCTATAGGTTGCAGCGACACAGTACCCTCATCGTTATCATTGAGTTCAGATGCACTATCCACGGATTCGTTGTATTTGGCCAGCACCGGTGATTTCCCGTCTGCAGTTCTACTGTGAAGATGGACGTAGAGCTCCCTCATAGTTGGTGCTCCTCCCTTTTTCAGAGTTTTCTCCACAAGGAAAAACAGTAATAAATTAGTCAACACGAATAGAGTAGTGACTACATTTTACAGTGTTTTATATTTTTAACACAAATGCAGTTCATCTAATTACCAGTTTGTTAAAATGCTGGTGTGCGCTTGAACAACCACCGTAGTGGGGGACCGCAAAGCCAGATGCAAGGCGGTTTTCTTTGTTTTGTTTGCTCAGGCCTTTCCAATCCTCGGTGTTAAAGATATCACAGAGACCAGCCCAATGGGAGGGTTGAAGACACCAGTGAGGAACCATGCTCTTCCATGAATCTATATCATCTCCAAATTTCTTTATGCATTTAGTTCTAGCTTTGTTCAGCTCCTCAGTGTATCGTTTGGCTGCAATGGCATCTAGAACGGCCCGACAAAGGCTGACATCTTGATATGCCCGGTACCTGAATCTTTCCTGTAAAATTTGGAAATTATGGAGCGACACCCAACATGCATATTAGTCGGTAAGTTGAACTTTTGTTGAATAATTTAAATCATTCGGTGTAGGATAAGGCTGTGCAATACGCCAACACATGGAGGCTGTGATGGCTGTGCAATGGTGGTTGTGACTAATTAGATTGGCCAATGGTGGCTGTGACTAATTAGGGTAGTGACTAAATCAACAAAATTTAGTGACTAATTCGACTAAATCGGTACCAGAGGCAAAGAACAAAGAAGACAACAGCATCTATCAAGGTGCTGGTACGGGGGTACTAATGTACCAGAATCAACATGTTCACCCAAATCGGCACCAAAATAACCCCAGCATAGTCACTTGTTATGCTGTAAGCATTCCTTTTCATAATATATAGTCCACACAATAGTTGGTAAAAATGCATTACCAGAAGAGGCTAAAAGTGTGATGCATGGTACGATGTGGTCAACTCGAGTTGTAGCCATAGTTCTATCATTTTATATATGGGTCAGTACCTCATAGCTACCTAGATGCAGTATGTTTTGTTCTAAAAAGCACAGAATAGAGCACATAATAGAAAGGAATTACACCCGCTATTTTCAAAAGAAATAAAAAGTGTTTGGTTACCAAGAACGCATTCTCGAAAATGTCCTTCCACGATTTGTCCCAGTTGTGATAACTTCTTATTGGTCCTGGCATGAAGTTGAGAGCTAGCCTAGTGATCGATGCGGTGATATCCTTTGGTTTGATTGCACAGGTGAACTCCTTTTTCCCAACCACCCAAATTTCTGGACGTTGTTCGACATCCTCGGTCGCGTCTCGCACAATTCCAGGGCCTCTGCCCTTTTTCGTTGGTGGTTGTACTTCACCTTCTATTGGACCCATAGAACTCTCCCCGATTTCATTACGTTCATCTATCGTGCGCTTTTTCTTTTTGTATGTTGCTGCTTTTGCTCTTTTCAGAGCAGATTTTCTGGGAGCCATATGTTTAATTTTGTCCACCTCTTGCAAAAAAAAAACAACAAAAATTCATGTTAGTTTTGGGCAGCTGCATAAATTCGGCATCAAAGGAAATTTTCACCAATATTCATGCAAGTTTACAGCTGCATGAAATAGTAATCTTATAGTTTCTTAAGCCAACATCAAGTGCAGCATTTGATTGAGAGAATGGACATAAGGACTGACATGGATGGCATCTACACCAACATTCATGCAAGTTTACAACTACATGTCTTTTACATATAAAACCTATGGAGACAGTGTATAAACTCTAGCACAGGCAATCATTGAAAAAAACTTTGATAATTTAAAAATTATTAGTTTTGGTCAACAACAGAGAGGTATTAATCGGGAAAACAATTAACTAAATGCACAAATTCCAGGTTATAACATAATGTCATACATTGGTCAGCCATATATATATAGACAAATAAATTCGAATAGTACCTGAACTCAAAGCTAGTACAGTCAAGCAAACTGGATAGTTTGATTTAATACACTTTATGTTCAAAAAAAATTAAGAACATCTTTTTGTCTTGTAATAGGACTCCTTTGTTAGTCGTAATAGTCTATTACTACTAATATCCTGTAATTGCTAAATTAGTATTTAATTACAGTCCAATAAGTGACAACTACTTGAGCATGGATTTGTTACTTTTTGTTACTTTAAGAAAGATAGATAAATCCAAAAGGAAATCAAGACCAGAATAAAAAGAATTCCAAGAAATTCTAGTTAAGGGTTCCAATTTGAGGTAAATTTTGGAAAGAATCACCCGAAATACTTTTCTTATCTCAAGGCCTTACCTCTAGTTCTGAACCCAAAGCCAGAATTTAAGGAAACTAGTTCGACGAAAGTAATTTTGCTGAAATGTCAAAGAGTAACAATGTACTTACAAATAGAGCTAAAAGTGTGATGATCCTGGGTTCAGATCTGATACGGCCTCAAAGGCCGTCAAGGTCGTAAGTGCCAAAACGCTCACAAACCATCTCCAAGGGAGGCGCGACAGGTGAACTTAGTTTCAGTGGAAATGAAATGTGGGTGCGATAGAAATGGCATGCATAAAGGGGGGTTTCATCTGTCTGGACTTCACAGGCTCGGAGTTACCTCGCAATTTTGCCAAGTTGTTTGACAAATCTCAACCGATATGATGCGTTCTCTACAAATCTTAGAGCAAACATGATCGGGACACGTGCGCCCTCCCGAGTATAACAACGGACACATCGGCAACGTATAGTATGAGGTACCTTATAGGCGAATGCGAGATATTTGGGGGGAAAATGAAATTTCCCAGGGGCCATTTGGGGGGAAATCCTAATTCCTTTGTGCTGAATGGAGAGCTGTTTTTACTTAATGTTCGGCACTTGTAGTGTGGGAGCTTTCTCTAAGAGAATAATATGTGCACTGCGCAAAGCCATTAATGCTCTGTTAACAAAACGCCTTCATTTGTACCAAATATCACCCATTGCCACTGCACTAAGCAAAATAGTACAAATTTATTAATGTATGGTGAGTTACTTAATTTTTAAATTTCTTTTGTCACATTTTATTTTATACAATGAGAAATTAATGTATTCACTTAGGTAATTTCGAAATATATTTGATATTAATGTTTATTTGTTTTCTTTAATAAAAAATAAAGTTGTATTGTTTTGATTCCAATTTTAGTGTATATTCATTCAAGGTCGGGATGTTGAATTTATACATGTATGGCGACACGTTCACGTGTTTAGATTTTTGGTTTGATAAAGGTAAGAAAAATGAAATGTATAAAAGCAATTACTAATGAATCGTGTCGTTAATTGGGAGTTTATGGTAAAAAATATCGAATAAACAGTAGATGTATTGATTATGAGTAACCGTGAATTTAGTTGATACTTAAATGATACGTACGTAATTTATCGAATTTTTCTCATATTTTAGGAATTACATACATTGAAAATTGAATTAACAGAATATATACAAAATAATTGATGATTAAGTATGTATATTGCATTAGTAAATGATTTTGACCCATAATGTTGATATATATATAGAAATGCATGGTCTTCATTAAAACAATTACATCTTTTATACATGAACATGTAACATGAACTATGGTTGTATGAGTCAATGAAGGCTCGTGTATATATATGTGCTCCGTTGATCGATCGGAACCGTTCAAATAAAAATTTATCGAATTTAATTGATTCTCGGAAAGTTTGATTACATTTTATGCTAATTTACCTATCCATCCAACCGACGAAATACCTTAACATCGTAGGGCTATAAATACTTATCGTTAGATCGAAGTCTGTTCGAGTCGAAACGTAAATTTTCTCTTTTTCATTAAGTTAAATTATTTACTTTGATCATTTCAAAACCAAATTAGGATGATTTTATCGCAAATCGACCGTTGAGATTTAATGCGAAAACGAACGGTCCACAAGTAATCAAGATGTTTTCAAATGCAAATATTAAGGGAATTTAATAAAAATTACAATTATATGCATTATTTGTCTACATAATATTTAAAAAAAAGTAAATATGTTTTTTTTCGATTTATTGAAATTAATTTCTTTATATGCATCATCAAAATAGGTTGGCTGTAACCCTGAGCCGTCCGATAGTCAATCAATATCACTTGATTTGCAATGGATGTCTCCATTTAGTAGTCCTGGGATAGCGCCTCTTTGTCTCTAAGGTAACATAATACATATATTCAGATCCGCTGTCTTGTGATGCTTCTTTACTCTTCAAGATTTGTGCGGATCAACATTAAACGGTTTGGATTTTAACATAAACGTTACCTTACCACATTTTTTGACCCGATCCGAGTAGGTGTGTCCAAGTAAATGCGAGGCAGAGGGGTTTCACTTTCAATACCCCGACTTAAGCGTTTTTCAAAACCCTCATACTCCCTTTCTTTACTCGCACCTGTGACAATTTCCCTCCCTCTCTACTCGCACCATTTTCCTCTCTCTAGTCTCTACTCCCTCTCACTACTCTCGAAGACGCACCGCCAGCCCCTCTCCTCTCCTCTCCCCTCTCTCGAAGGTTGTAACTAGGAAACCCGGCCGTTCTCTCTACCACCTTGCCTTCACCGATCTCTCATACCTCAACCTAGGCCGGTGGCTACTCCGCCGATCGGAGATCTGTTGATTTGGACCAAGACCGCGCTCAATCGAGAGGAGACTGCCTCAAACAGAAAAAATCGTAAGTTTTCATCTATCTAGGGTTTTTGTATTTCAATAGTAGGGCCTTGATGTTACAACGTAATCCAATTGATCAAGGGTTTGAAATGTTGGGTTAGCGGCTCTTTTGAACATTGGATTAGTCTCGACCCTCGCTCGCCTTGAAAAGTTACCTTATCTGGCGAGCCAGGAAATTTTGGTTACCTTGGTTTGTTAATTTTAAGTTAGGCTACTGATATTAACTGTTAATTTAGGCTATTGATATTAACTTTTAGGCTGAACAGAATCTATAGCATGGATAATTTTGTTACATTTACAGAATCTATAACATTTACTGATATTAACATTTACTGTAAGAAGTTGTAACATTTAACATTTAGGCTGAACAGCATCTACTGATGATGACATTTGTTCTGGAACATTTTGTATAGTGTGCATCAATTTCCACAGTTGTGAAAGCTGGCAAATTTACAAATTTACACTACCTTGCTTTAGATAATCCTAATTTCTCTCTTATAGCTTAACTGAACACAGGACTAAGAAATACAAATGTATGTGAATTGTGGTAATTGCTTCGTAGTAATAGTACTAAAAAGTAACAGACTAGACCAATTCAAATTGTTCATATATACTATGTCTATACTATATGGGGTATGAATCATAAATTTTTATTACATTTATTAATTTATAAGTATTCGTATTATATTTGTATAGAATTTCTCAAAAGGTCTGTACCTAAGCAAATTTTTCGTTCGAATAATTTTTAAATTTTGTCCGGTGGAAAGCACACTTTCTTCATGTCCACCTTAAAATTTGCTTAACTTCTTTTCACGCCAAGGTTAATATGGTTCTAGTCAATATGTTAACCACAATTGTTTTTAATTTCCGGTGGACAATTACATCGTAGTACACATTCTTTTTTTTTTCTTTAGGATGAACCTAATCTAGTTATATCCAGGAAACACTTCTTAAATTATATTGCGAGAGTTAAATTGCTAGTACGCGAGTACTCAATTATTTGTACCACTGCCTCTGCTTCTAACTTGTTCTTGTAATTTACCAGTAAATCAAATTATTTGTACTTTGTTGGAGAGGATGACAACATTAAATGATAAGAAAAATATTTGATAAAGAGTATTTCAGTCTTTGCATACTGCAACATTAATTTAATCATGGTAAGTCTTCAATCTTAATTCTATCACTCTACCTAAACAAATTTACTGTCACAGATTACCATGGCCGGGACTGACAATGTCCAGCGCCGAAAATCCAAGCGGCTCAATCCCAGTATTGATCCTGCGCCGCTGCCAACCCAGGCAGCGACGCCTGCTCCGCAACCACCGCCGACCCAGGCAGTGACGCATGCCCCGCAACCGCCTACGACCCAGGCAGCGACGCCTGCTCCGCATTTGTTGAATTGGTTTCATTTATGTAATATAATTTCCCTTCTCCTTAACAACGATATTAAAACTATTTGACTGTTGTCATTTATATTACTGTTTCGCATCCAAGGGAATATCAAATATAATATAAGGCGCTATAATCTTATTGTTATACATGGTACATAATTTTTGAGCAAGTGTTAAAAAAATAACAAAATTCAGCCAAAGGGCGGTTTTGAACCAGTGACCACTGAAATATGGACCCTCTTGAACAATTCTACAGATATTGGCCCATAATATAACAAAAAAATATAATCCGAAACTTAAAAAACATTAGCAACGGTGCCTCATGCAAATGGTTAGCAGTTCCACAATAAAAAAAACTATAAACTGAAACTGAACAACATTTGCAACGGTGTCGCTTGCAAATAGTTAGGACTGTTACAATAAAAATAAAATAAACCAAACCTATAACAGCATTAGCAACGGTGGCTCATGCAAATAGTTATCACCTTTACAAATAAAAAATATAAAATACAACTTAAAAACATTAGCAACGGTTCCTCTTCCTAATAATTAGTCATTTCACATTAAATTAATATAAACTTGATTTTAAAAACAATTGCAACGGTGTCGCTTGCAAATAGTTAGGGCGTTTGGAATATAATAATATAAGAAATAAACTTAAAATCATTTGCAACGGGGACCCTTGCAAATAGTTAGGGCCTTTACAATAAAATAATAAAAACATCATCTTAAAAACATTTGCAACGGGGACCCTTGCAAATAGTAATGTCTTGGTGAATATAATAATAAAATAAATAAATCCAAAAACAATTGCAACGGTACCTCTTGCAAATAGTAATGTCTTTTAGAATATAATAATATAAAAAAGAAATCCAAAAACTATTGCAACGGTGCCGCTTGCAAATAGTAACACAATTCACAATAATATAATATCTGTCGTGTTTGGGGTGGGTATTATTATTTGCAAGGGCCGACAAGAGACATTAGCAAGGGGATCCATCACATATTTGCAAGCGTGATTATTTGCAAGGGCCTGCCGTTGCAGTTGTATTAATTTAATCAGAAAACCAAAATCTTTTGCAACGACCCTTCCTACGCTTGCAACAAGCACTTGCTCCCGTTGCCTTTACTGGGGATTCTAGTAGTGTTCAACCCACCTTGCGCAATCCCCACGGTCCTTTCCTTGCCCGTGTTCTCGTATGTATGGTGACTACCCCATATGCCACCATATGCCGGCTGTCTCTCGGGGTCATCTCCCTCCCAGAACCCGTCCTGAACTGCAAGAACAGGTCGACATACCGATAGATGCGACCAGGACCACTGCTGGAGTAGAAGAAGTGGCTCGGCAATATGCTTGTTCTTCACCTAAATTTTGGACATGTGGTGCACTTATGGTTATTATTGAACATTAATATTTGTAATAAAAAAATGAAAGATGTGTCAAACTTACCAGACAAGCATGACACAAGCTCCGGTATAAGTGGGCGATCACAGCTCCACCCCAGTTCCACTTCGACAGCCGCTGAATGTCCCTCAGCAGAGAGAGGAACATAATCGGAACTGCATCACCGCTGAAATCCACAAACATGACGCTACCACATAAATCCATGACAAATTCCCTCACATACCTGCAATATAAATTGTCAACATAAATAACTACAATTATTGTTGAGTCCATAACATATTTTAATTTGCAATTTTTTGTGATTACCTCAAAATGGCCTCCTCGTCAACGGTATAGGTGGTGATCTAATGCTGGTGAAAGTAAGCGCGGAGTGATGCAAGACTAATGCAATACCCAGAATACCGGAACTCATCCTCATCCCCTCTCTTCTTCTTCTTCTGCAACGCTGTGGCGCGACCCCCAGCAGCTCCAGTATCATCCCCGTGTGGTCTGATGGTCCAAGACATCGCCTATGGGGTCACCATATATCTGTAAACCCCATAAGGCATTGATGTCACCTAGTGTGACTGTCATCTCCCCAACCGGAAGGTGAAATGTATGCGTCTCCGGTCGCCATCTCTCAACTAGACCGCAAACGAGAGCCTGGTCGATCTTACTCTGAGGCATGGTGGCCAGCTGATACAAGCCGAGATTCATGATGCACCGCTCCATCAACGGATGAGCGATGTATGGTATCTCGGGGGTGCGATGTCTCACTGTCATCATCATCTCGTCCTGCATTTTACAATGATTTCAATATAAACGATTGATTATCTGTAATATGAAATAATGTTATTTAAATTAGGAATAAAAAACCAACGTACCTCCATAGATACGAGTGCGACACGGTGCCTGACATGTGGGATCCATAGAAGAGGGCTAAATGTGTCAGGACTATAAGCGGGATAATCTCCACCGGGAGCCTCTGCACCGGACGTCTCTGCACCAGATGCCTCTGCAACGGAATCCTCCGCACTGCGATCATGTGAACTCTCCCCCGTCTCTATAGTATCCCATACACGTCCCCGTCTAGGTCTGGGCATACTATATTTGAAAACAGAAGGTTACTACTTTATAAATCCTAACTTACAAACCCTAAAACCTAATTTATAAACCGTAACTCTTAAACCCTAATTTATAAACAACGAACTTTAACAACTCTAATTTTGGACAATTTTAGACCCTGCACCCTAATTTATAAACCCTAAACCCTAATTCATAGTATCCAATTTATAAACCCTAATTTATAAACTCTAAACCCTTAACCCTAATTTATAAACCCTTAATTTTATCAACCTTAATTTTGGACAATTTTGGACCCTAAATCTTAATTTATAAACCCTAATTTTAATTTCTAAACCCCAATTTATAAACCCAAATTTGTAAACCCTAATTTTTAAACCCCAATTTATAAACCATAATTTATAAACCCCTAATTTTATCAACCTTAATTTTGAATAATTTTGGACACTAAACCCTAAATTATAAACTCTAATTTTGTCAATCCTAAATTCTAATTTATAAATTCTAATTTTGGAAACTCTAATTTTGAACAATTAAATCGTGTCGGGAAAATCAACAACCTGCACACGATAATTAACAATTCAACCCTAAGTTATAAACTCCAATTTTGTCAACCCTAAATTCTAATTTACAAACTCCAATTTTTGAAACTCTAATTTTGAACAATTAAATCACGTCGGGAAAATCAACAACCCGTGCACGATAATTAACAATTCATTTTCTACCAATCGTTCCAATGTCAATACAAGATACAAAATATAAATAAAAAAAGTTATTTAGAGACTTTCTCGAAAATAATCGGATTGTCGCCGAGATGGCCGAGATGGTCGAGATGGCCAAAAATTAGGGTTCGGGCGAGAGAGGGCAAGAGAGAGAGAGGGAGAGAGAGGGAGAGATAGAGAGGCAGAGAGGAGAGAAAGAGGAAGAGAGGGAGAGAGAGAGCAAGAGAGAGAGGGCGGCGAGGTCGGGGTCGGGTTGGGTTCGGGCGGCGGGGAGGCGGGGCGGAGCAGAGACAGAGAGCAAGAGAGAGAGAGGGGTTTCGGTTCGGGCGGGTCGATTTGGACAGGTCGGGTCCGCCCGTTTAAAAAAAAAATTCATTAGCGGACCGCCCCCCCGGGGCGGTCTGCTATGCATAGTGGACCGCCCAGCTAGGGGGCGGTCTGTTATAGATTCTGGACCACCCCAGGAGGGAGCGGTTAGGGCAATTTTAATAATAATTTGCCTTTGAGAGCAGATTTATTAACTTCTTTTTTTTTTGGTATTAATAAAAATGCCGGTGACTTTAGAGCGCAAACAATATTTTTATTTTTAAAAATGAATGATAATATCATAATTTTATAATATTGAGATGGTAACTAAATAAATTTTGGCGGCTGCTGCTGCTATTATTATTATTATTATTATTATTATTAAAAGAGTTCAAATGTCTCATGTTTTTCATTTCTCATTGTACTTCATATTTTTTATCTCTGTTTTCAAAATTCAAACTGTTAATTGGAACTGCAAGACTTGATATTTATATTAAAATTTACTTTGAGATCAAATTTTATATATTTAAAAAATTATTTACTATCTTTAAAAAAAAATGAAATCACTGTTTTTAATTAGTCCAGAAACAATAATTTTATCTCGATGTTGTTTATTTTTTTGGATAGTCCAGAAACAGTTGATGTGCTTTATTTTTTAATTTAAATATTTTTGATAGAGTATGTGGTTGGATAAAGTAGGGAATCCGGTGATATATTGTTAAAGATTGACTAGTCAAAAGAACATTTTTAGTAGTCAAAATAGTTCAGAGGAATAATAACCGCACGTCTTTATATATAATTATATATACTCACACACCCCTTTGCATTTTAAACTTGTTATACTTTTTTTCGAGAAGTGTTTATATTTAGACTAGTATTTCAATGGGACATATGATAAGAGAATTAAAAAAAATAACATATTTTCATAGAAAAATTTAAACTAAATGACATATTTGATTATATGATATATATGTTTTTTTTTATCCTTTTTGACATATTTTTATAAAAAAATCTCATAGAATATAACATATTAAATGACAAAAATTATATTCTATAAATGATACAAAAAAAATGGAAAGAAACGAAGACATGACAAATCAGATAAATGATACAATTTGTATATGGTGAATATGTATGGCGAGTACGTGTCTAAATAAATTTAGACTTCTACATGTAAAAAATAAAAATCATAAAAGAGATACATGTAATCTGAATATTTGATCAGAGGGTTGATATTCAATCTTAAATTTTATCTTTTAATCAAAACCGTTGGCAGATCAGGACATCTATGTGCTTAATATAAGAATGGAGATATAAAAATTATTTATATTGCGAATAAGAAATCTGGAAATTGTATTTTTTTTTTTCTAATTTGATCAATTATTTTACTTTTTAACTTTTTTATGATCATTCAAAAAAGAAAATGTCAAACACTTTGCATATTAATTAGATATAGATATTAGTGAATAAAACATGAACAACTTGTGCATTAAGAATAAATTAACACTTGCAATTAAGGTGTACAATATAAGATGTAAGTATATTTTCTAAAATAATTAACAGTAACAATGATATAACAACTAATTAGGTGGGGGATTCTGAAAAAAAACGAATTAGCTAAAAAATCTTGACAACCTAACATATAATTTATATTTTTTAAATCCGATAAGTAAATATATATCTATACTTTTTACATATCATATACATAAAACATACAATATTGTTTTACAACTTAACCCTTGATCATATGATATAAAATTTGCAACTGCCTATACTTAAAGATTATATATCGAATATTAAATAAATTTCAAATTATTTGAAAATTAGTTCACAACTAATTTAACAGAAACAACATGGTCTATTTTAATAAGTTCAAAGAAAACATATGTTAGAATTGTCAAGCTGTTTATTTTCCCTAAAATGACATCTTGACCAAATGTCTAGATAACCGAAAACAAAAGAGACGAAAAGGAAAGAAAACGGAATGTTGGCGACATGTTACCTTTCATATATATGTAATTAAAAGAGAAAGGGGAAAACAGTGTGTAGTCTAATTAACACATGTCACACATACATATACCAAACGCTTCCAAAGTTCCAAAATGTAATCGATCGATAGCTAGTACTTTAGATGTTGCATCTTTATAACAATTATTGTTCTTTAAACATAATACTTTACAAAGTCGCAATTTTCTTTACTACAAACTACAAAGTTCATACATTATATCTTACCTCGTGAACTTAGCACTTAACCTAAAAAAACAAAAGGAGGAACAAAAAAGAAAAAAAAAAGAAGGGAAAAACGGTTAGACCAAGAAGCACACACATATATACTTCTCAATCCTTTTATTCCAAATGTATTAGACATTAATCCACTTAAAATCTTTCTCCCTTTTAAGATGTAATCTGCCTAGGTTTAGGAACCAACTCTAGCTCCTCCTTCCTCTTCAATGACAAGCTCGGCATCTCGGTCATGTCGACATCCTCCGACTTCATCCCTTTCGGGAGCTCCCAATCGAACCTCCATAAGAGATTCGCCAGGGCTAGCTCCATTGTCAGGAGCGAAAGCTGCATTCCGGGACAAATCCTCCGCCCCCCTCCAAAGGGAACAAATTCACAAGTGTTACTGTTGTAGTTAAACGGATTATCGACAAATCTTTCGGGTCGGTACTCCAACGGGTTGTCCCAGACCTCAGGGTCTCTTCCCATGGCATAGGTATTGACGAAAACTCTCGATCCTTTCGGGATGTCATAGCCTTCTATGTTGCAGTAGTCCATGGATTCTCTCGGGACTAGAAGCGGAGTCGGTGGGTGTAGCCGGAAGCTTTCTGTCATGGCGGCCTTCAGGTATGTCATCTTGCTGACATCTTCTGAAGTGAGCAGATTGTTTTGCACGGGAATGCCGCGCACCTCTTCTTGTAGCTTCTTCAATACTCTGGGGTGTCTCAAGAGTTCTATCATGGTCCACTCTAAACTTAAGGCTAATGGTTCTGAGCCAGCAGCCAGTGCTTGCTGTATATATGTAATTGCAAAGTTAGTGAAATGTTTTTTTCTTTTAACATATTTTCTTGTGAACATATTCTCTTATACAAATATATTGTTCTTATAACTAGTTCTCCTGGCAGAGAAATGTTGGTGAACATGGTGACTGTATATATGCACTATGCATTAAAAACATATTAGCCAAATTTTAGAACTTTTTATGTGTGCACTATGCATTAAAAACATATTTGCCAAATTTTAGAACTTTTCATGTGCGAACAAATGTTTATAGATATTTTTTAAGAAAAGAACTTACGTAACAAAGTGCTTTGATATGCTCATCCTTAATCTCAAATTCTTTCTTTTGTTCCTCATCCTTTTGAAGCTTGAGCAAGGTGTCGAGGAAGTCATTGTCACCCTCGGTTCTCCCTTCAACACGATCATTGAGCACCTCCGTCATCATCGCATCACCGGCCATAAATCTTTTCAATGCCTCGTTTCTTACCTTCGCACCGAGAATACGACCTACCCATTTGAGAGAAGGGAAGAAGTCCTCCGGATTGAATTTGCCAAGGAGAGGGATGATATCAACCACATAATGCATCAACTTCTCCTCTCTTCCTTCTTTCCTAAAGGACTTCCCGGTCATCATATGGCAAATTATGTCATTGGTGAACTTGTAAAAGGTATTTCGCATGTTCACGATTCCCTCAGGCGATGCGGCAGCATCTTTTTCAATTTTGTTAACCATGAACAATACCTCTTCCTCTCTCAAGTGCTTGAATGTGTGCACCACTCTCTTCGAACTCAACAAATGCATGTTGGCTATCTTTCTCAAAGACCTCCATTGCTCACCGTATGGTGCAAATGCAAGATCGTGGTGGTTGTATGTTAATATTTTGGCCACTTTTAAAAGAGGTCGGCTAGCAAAGACGGCATCATGGGTCTTAAGAACCTCACGTGCCATGCGAGCATTTGAAACGACAAGAGTCGGTATCTCTCCAAGGTGAATGAGCATGATAGGCCCGTATTTCTTTGAGAGCTCTTGAAGAGAGCGGTGTGCTAAGGTGCCGAGTTGGTGGAGGTTGCCTAATATAGGAAGCTTTGGAGGGGAAGGAGGGGGGTTGGGGAGGTTCTTAGGGGGCTTTCTGGTAATTAGCAAGATCAAGATGATGAAGGAGAGAAGAGAGATGAAGAATAGTGTAGAGGAAGGGAAGGCTTGTTCAATGAAAGAAGGAACCATTGTTGCACTAATATATATTATATAAGGTGTGTTCACAAACTATGAATACTTTTATAAAGTGTTGTTGTTTAGTGTTCAAAACATTGTCCTCTATTTATAAGATGAGGAGAGGTGGTAGTTGTGGGATATTTGCGAGCGACTCTAGAATACCTTTTTTTTTATTAATTGTTTCTAATATAAAATTCTACCAGGTCAGAAAAAATATATGAAGTGCTCCCACAATACTGCGCAGTGTTGAATTGTATTGAGGCTAATTTGTAAGATGACTAGGCCAAATCAATGTTATCCATTATTTATTTATTTTTGCTTCAATGTTATCCGTTACAGTCTCTGTCAAAATGACTTTATTGCAATATCTATATCTTGTATTAATTGTTGTAGAACAATTAACTAGCCTTGCTAATTAATAGGCCGGCCATATATTCATGAAATTCATGATGGATATACTCTCTCACTGTGTGTGTATATATCACTAGTTAGGAGGGTTTCAATGCCTCATATTTTTTCATATCCATCATATTTCATATTTATATCTTCGTTTCCAAGTCTAACGTACTGTCGATCTAAATCACTCAACATGATATTTATATTAAAATATATTTAGAGATCAAATTTTATAATTTTTGAAACTTATTTACTATTTTTTTAAATATGTACAAAATCACTTTTTTTCAATCTATATCTTAAAAAATAGTAAAATATAATTAGGTACGAAAAACACGAGATATTCCTACTATGTATATCACAATACGTATAACATGTATATGTTCCATTCACTTCAAACAAAATTGTAAATATTAATTGCTTGGATGACCATGATAATGACGTCTCTGATGACGTCCGCATTTAATTACCTTTCCAACCAAAAAAAGGGAAAAAAATGGTGGTCTAAGTTGACTACTGTTTGGCCGTGCATGTAACCGACTAATATAATATTAATATGTGCGTTCCTCGTATCAAGCACACATTACAGTGAACAAATTAATTAATTATTAATTGCTATATATGACCATGTCCATTTAATGTGCCTAAATTCCTCGTGTAAATAAAAAAAAAAAACATAAATATCGTATATATGTATCTCTACTACCACAATTAATTAATGTGCTGACTTTCATTGAACTTGTCATCTGCTTCTAAGAGGCCTTTCTCGTGTAAATAAGAAAAGAATCGTTAAAGGACGATCTACTTAATTAATTAATTGTAAATAAAAAATTAATGTGCCTTCTAGATCTGTGTAAATAAAAAACACACAATAATTTAGTATTAATGACGATCTCGATACAATAACAATTAATGTACCTTCGTCGTGTAAATAATAAAGGGAAATTTCATGTATACCCTCAAAACCATCAAAATTACGTATTTTTTTCTCTAAAATTCATAATATTATATTTACCTTTCTAAATTTGAAAAACTCACAAATTAAATAAATTGTCTTTTCTATTAATATCATATTTACCTTTCTAAATTTGAAAAACTCATAAATTTACCATATTATTGTATTTTCTAATAGAACTCGTTTTAAATTTATAAAATATCTACTTTACTCTTTATTAAGAAAAATGAAAAATATGTAATTAACATTTTTCAGAAAAATGTCAGTCTAAAATGTGAGTCTTATAATTGGTCAATTCCAAAGGTAAATCGGTCATTTCTCTATTTCTAACGCTTACATGAGGATATATTCAAATATCATCGTGTATGCATCAAAAGTAGAGAAATTACTCATTTGTCCTCGGAATCTAACCAATTAAAGACTGACGTTTTTATAAAGGGAAAATTGTTTTTATGCCACTCTAAAACATGAAAATTAGGAAATTGCAACCTCAAAACATGAAATTAGTTATTTGCCACTCTAAAATCATTAAATTTATGAAATTGCCACAATTATACATCTACTATACATATTTGATTAAAATTATTCTGAAAAATATTGTATAAAAAAACGTATTTTGATATTTCCAAAATTACCCTTCAACATGTTTTGAATTAAACGTATTTTGATATTTCTCAATTATACCGGTAGTATTACTGGGCTGGTACTGACCGGTACTAGCATCGCATACAACATAGTCAACAAAGCAACATAGACCACCGTAACAAAACAAGGCACCAGCAACAGAGACAGGCTCGGTTTAAGCAACAAAACCAGCACAAGGCCGGTACCAGGTCAGAAGCAAACAGAGGCAAAAACGACCACAAACAAGGCTGGTACAAGACACACACAAGAACACAGAAACAAGCAAGCCAGCGCAAAACAGCAAGCCAGCACACAAAGAAGCAAAACAGCACAGCCATCACAAAACAGCATAGCCCCAAAAATTCATTGTCAAGCCGGGAAAATCAACAACACGCACGAGACACCAATTAGTCAAAAATATACGGCCATGCCTTACCAAGCACATAATCAACAAAATAAAGGAGTGCTTGAACATTTATCCGATAAAGGAGCAAATCACAACAATGGTCAAGGATCGGCCGGTACCAAGCACCGCTCGCCTCACGGTCATCTCAATCTCGCCACCCGACAGGATTAGCACCAGCCAACACAAGCCAGCACCAAGAAAAGGCAACAGAGAACTGAGCTCACAAATGCAAGGGAAGGGTGAAAGAGAGGCGAAGGGGACGAGGGGAAGGGTACTGGAGAGATCAAGTTACATATGAGGCATCTTGAAGGGTAATTTTGGAAATATCAAAATACATTTTAATACAATATTTTTCAGAATAATTTTAATCAAATATGTATATTAGATGTATAATTGTGGCAATTTCATAAATTTAATGATTTTAGAGTGACAAATAACTAATTTCATATTTTGGGGTGGCAATTTCCTAATTTCATGTTTTGGAGTGGCATAAAAATAATTTTCTCTTTATAAAGAATGCTACATTTTATTTTCCTTTAACATAGATCACTGTGTATGCATCTGATTAAGCCAAAACATATAGTGAAAATTCATATTTTTTTTCAGAAAATGGCAAAAAAAACAAATGCAAAGTAGTCATTTTTCCGATTTATTTACCGCAAACAGTGTTTTTAGGATCTTTTGGCAGGTTTTTGATAAAGTTGCATATTTAGGCCAAAAACAGAGTAAAAGTGTCATATTTAGGAGATTTCTAGAGATAGCACCAAAACAGGCATCACATGGAGCATGCAACACCTCACACGAAGTGCACAACATGCGAAATGGCGACATTACAGCAAAATCCACTAAGTCAGGAAGCCGTGCGGCCTCCTCTTATGCCGCATGTGGCATACCCTGATGCCGCACGATCTGTGGACTATTTCCTTTGGATCAGATCATCTACCGTTTATGTTATTTTCGGCAGAATTCTTCCAGATGGACGCGATTGCTTCAACGGCAAGCTTTCATAGCTATTTTTGGCTTCATCTGAGCAAACTTGAAGTGCACTCCAAGTTTGCTCTACATTCACTACTTCCACTAGTCCCCCTTTCATTGAGGAAGACTATAATATCCCTCTTGTAATAGCATTTAGTGTGCGTGTTTAATTGTGTTAAGTCTATAGAATCGAGATTAGCAATTCTCATTGCTAGGTTAGGTTAGAGAGTTACTTAGAGAGAGGTGATAAGATAATTGTGCATTTAGAAAATACCTTAATTAGGTAGGATCTTTGGGATATTTAATTGTGGTGTAGCATAGGGAATAATCAATTGTGTTTGTATGATAAAGATAATTGCATACCTAGGATACTTAGAATTGATACCCTAAAAGCCAATCGCAAGATCAGAAAACCTTTCAAATTGCATAAGCAGAAACCCAATAGGCCTGCGGGTAGTGACAGTGCCACATGCGGGATACTGTGAGACAATGTATGCCGGATGCGATAGTGATAGTGCCGCATGCGGGGTAGAGAAACGTCAAAATTTATACTTTGCATAATTTAGAAGGAGAGTACATGATCCATAGAGAGTCTCTATTTTATTGTTTAATTCTAATCTTAGCACAATTAGCGCCACCGCATAAATACTTGAGGGTATTGAACCCTACTTTAAAATAACTGTTTTAAAAAGCCCCCTTCGAAGCACCTAGACTAGTGAAAATTGTTTATAATCTAATACACTATCAATGTAAAATCGACACCCCAATTATACTACATGGTAGGATCATGCACTTGTGATCTTAACCTAAGTTAAATTAGAGTTGAAAGGTATTAATTTATACTGAAAGTTGTTAGTACTATTTTGGTCCGTCAGGATCAAAGTAGAAAATAACCTAATTGCCCTTGAAAACCAACCAATTAAAAGACTGGTGTTTTTCTAAATCATGCTACATTTTATTTTCCTTCAAACAGAAGTGTTGTTCGGCAAGAATCAACACGGATTATAAACTCAAAACAACGCTGCATATGGTTCGAGTGTTGCATGAAGACAAAATTGCTTTGTTAAAATCTTTATTCTAAATTTGACTCCAAATGCTTGGAGATAAATCTATCAGTGCTAAGCCTAAAGGTGTTATTTGGCAGGAAAGGGTTAAGCCTCTTTTGAGCTCATTGGTATCTTAAGGAGTTCTAAGCTTATCGAACAGGATCTTCTTTATAAAGTTTAATATCATACTCTTATATTTTTTTTTACCAATATTTTTATATTTGTACTTTTAAGACATGATTTTACGTGGTTTTAAACATTTTGTCCAGCTTAAAGATCTTAAAAGAGTTACTCTTCGACTTTATTCGACTTTATTGCCGAACAATTCTCCTTGATGTAGCTTAAAATTTAAGCTAAATAAGGCCTTTGTCGAACAACACCAAAAAGGCTTAAGACACAACTTTTGTGTCTTTTGTGCTAACTGCGTGAGAAATATTGATTCTCTCTTTTTCTCTTGTTCCGGCCATATTATCCCCTATAATATCAGCTATCTATTTGTTTGTTACACAATCAAAATTTAACTATATAACACTACTAGAATATGAGTTTTCTGCAAGGGCAGCACTTGGTTTTAGTAAGGGTAGGAAAGCCCATGCAAAAGAAATGGCATTTCTGGATTCATAAAGCTTGTTGCAAGGGTATCCCATGCAAATTGTATCGCATGCAAATGTTTGATGTGCACGCATCCAAATGTTTTCTATCTCCCCTTGCAAATACATTTTAAAAGTCAGATAATATATTTAATTGGAGGCCCATGCAACAACTCAACCACAAGCTCTTGCAAATACTTAACCCAATGTCAGATATTATATTTAATTGGAGGTCCTTGCAACAACTCAACCGCATGCCCTTGCAAATACTTAACCGAAAGTCAGATATTATATTTAATTGGAGGTCCTTGCAACAACTCAACCCCATGCCCTTGCAAATACATTATGAAGGTCAGATATTATATTTAATTGGAGGCCCATGCAACAACTCAATCCCATGCCCTTGCAAATACTTAACCAAAGGTCAGATACTATATTTAATTGGAGGTCCTTGCAACAACTCAACCCCATGCCCTTGCAAATACTTAACCACATGTTAGATATTATATTTAATTGGAGGTCCTTGCAACAACTCAACTCCATACCCTTGCAAATACTCTGGACTGTCGAATCTAATTTTGATTATAGATAGTAGCATTTCTGTTTATTTTATATCTCCTTTTGAATGATAAATTTTATTATAAATCACAACAACATAAATAATAACCACCACTAATTTTGATTATAGATAAAATAAATACTTAGAATATGAGTTTCTGGTACTGATATGATAACTTTATCTATCATTTTAGCAAATATAACTATCACCAAATCAAAATGATAAATACATTCAAATAAAACTCAATGAGCAATCAAGATTTGTTTAGAAAGCAAAAGAATTTCAAATCCTGAGTTGCATATCTAGCCTCAGTATACCACAGTGGATTGTTTCAGCTGAACAAAATCTGTCCAAAACATTCGACCTTCAAAAACAAGAAAGACACTTTCAAGATGATAAAAGCTCAAGCAGAATCAGTTTTGAGGCTCGCTGTTCGGTGACATCTTTCCTTCTTATAGCGAGACTGGTCAGGATCGAAACCTCCTTCGACGGCTCCATAAACAACCTAGGAAGGTGTCATGGCCATGCAGTCTTTGTTGTTAAACGGTTTTTCTGATGCCACCTAAATCAAAGTACAACATTAGTAATTTGTTTAATAAGGAATGAATTTTCAGTTTGCATGATGCTTCACACAGTTAATTTCATGAAGAAAACACAGAAATTGAAGAAAAGAAGAAAGCAAACCTAAAACCAGAAACTGTTTAAAAAAAACTGATCATTTTATGTAAATGCATTGATCAGTTATTCAGATATTAAAACTTCTTCTCATTCTGTATATAGAAAATAAAACTGCTTAAAGGAAACTTAATGAAATCCAATTGAAATGAGAATTACAGCTCAACAAGCAGACCAGAAGTAAAAGCTTATAGTTACCAGTATCTAAAGACGGCTTGGTTTTAAACTAGGCCAAACAAGGGAAATGAAGGAACCAGTATCTAAAGACAACTTGGTTTTAAACTAGGCCAAACTAGAGAAATGAAGGAACCAGGATATGACAACAAAACACTCAATTTTACAAACTGACCCTTGTAAATTTTATTATATTCACTATATGCTTACTAGTCTTTTTATAACAGGAAACAAATACATCACTGTGATCCACTATCATGCTGAGGTTTTTGAAGAAAATAGGCAAACAGGTCTTATAGAATGACAGATTGATGTGACATTCATGCATTCAGTTCAACATGAAATTGTCATTCAGAGCAAAGAGACAAAAGGATAAAAGAAAGAAAACAAACACTAGATGAAATAAAATGCAATCAGACTTGTATTAGTGTGCATATTATATCGGACGAAATTGCAGTTTAAGATTTGGATGCGTGATCTATGAAATGGAAATGGAAAGAGACTTGTATTAGTGTGCAATCAGGCTTGTATTAGTGTGCAAAGAGACAAAAGACTTCATATGATTCATTTTTTTTTATGGAAATGGAAAGCTTGAAGCAATATAATTCTTCCATGCGTTAAGTTATTTTTTATTTTTTATTCAATTAGTACCTTATCAAGAGAATTGAGGTAATCCACGGCCCTTTCTCTGTTGGTCAGAAAAGTTTGTTTGTCCATCTCAATGTTCAGCGAACCCCTTCATGAACAATTTTTTTAATTATTTAATCCATTCATCTTAATGTTCGACGAACCCTAACTACACTACAGAAGATATAATGGTACTCTAAATCAACAAATAAAGAAAAACAGAAATTCATGAAGGGCAGTGTTGTCTGGACTATTGAGATGAATGTTTGGTACAGAAATTCATGAAGTGCAGTCTTGTCTGGACTATAAATATGCATATGTAGAATAGTGAAAAGGTAATTGATAACTCACAAATGTTGTTGTGTTGTACTCGCTTGTAATTCTTGCTCCGGTGTAAGACCCGCAATTTCTTTAAGCGGTTTTCAAACGAAGAGATAAAGAGATAAATAAAAGGGTCTAACACCTTTTACCAGATGCACCTATTTTAGCTGGGTTATGCTAGAGGGGCAGCACATATCTGGTTTCAGTGTTGATCTCTTCATGCAAAATTAAAAAAAAAAATAAACTCACAATCACTATTTATACTCTATTGATCAAGATTAGAAAGAAATAAAGTGAATTGCTGACATGTATATATTTGTATGTGTGTTCAGGAATCAACACAAACCATATAAAATTCTGACAATGGTGCATAAATGGAGACTTTTCAAAATAACCTACAGATGATTCATTATCTCGGTCAGAGATTCATCTTCAGCACCAAAAGCTGGAATCTTTATGTTCAATCAAACTAATTGCATCTTCCTAAATTTAAATGAATTTGCTTTAACAAATCTCTTTCAATAGAAAGGTGTGTCTGGCAAGTATAGAAATTAGCATCAACGGCTTTCATCGTGCTCATGACCAAGTGTTACTGTCATATGCTCAATTTTTATAGGTAAATTCACTGTTAAAAAGTAGAGAAGAAATGAACTGGTCACAGTAAACAAGTCACAATAAGTCGATTTGTATAGCCACCTCCTTTGTCATTTACCTAAATTTTCATTCTTTCAGTCATATTCGATTTAATTATTTCTCTGACTACTTCCGAATGCTTGTTAATTTGTGGCCTTGTAAAGTATCCTGTTATAAAGAAAACAAAAATCAGCAAAATGAGAAAAGGAGTACAAATTTTTAAATAATCACTTCAATTAAGAAAGTAATATTAAATAAATTACCGAGCTCTTGGTTAAACCTCATAAGAAACCTCTTTCCTGCATCTACTAGCTCATCAAGCTTTGTAATCCTATTCAATGAAGACTTGGTACCGGACTACCAGATGTGTGCATAGCTGTTAAATGGACTTTTCAAAATTAGAAGGTCGAAGTACATTCATAAATTTATGGCGAATTGAATCAGCGAAAAATTGACAAAATTTATGAAATTCGAAGAAGAAACGAGCTCTTACCGTGAAGTTAGGATTAGGGTTAGATTCGACGAGGGTAAAAAGGGAAAACGCGGTATATGGCGAATATAGGTAGAGAAGAGGCGATGCGAACGAAGAGCGATTTAGGTGTCTCGGTCCAATCTGGGAGAGAGAGAACGGGGGAGTAGTGGCGGAGTTGAAAGAGAATAAGAGGGAAGGAGAATAGAGTGAGAGAGAGGGAGAGAGGAATTCACATCCTCCCCGGTACAGTAATAGGGAAAATTTTACAACTACTGGATCTGGACCGTTGTTTTTAACTTGGCACGATTTCAAAACCCAATAATACTACCCCCTTCTTTAGCCCAAATCTCAAAGCGGATGAGAGTTAATCTCGAACCGTAAAGTGAAGGAATCTTTTACATTAGTGGAGAGGATACTTGTCCGGGAGATAGTGAGCGAAATTTTCTAAGGGGGAATTCGATAGGGGTACAGATCCCTAAAGTAATTTTAATTTTTGCTTTTCATCTGGACCATCCGATCAGAATCTGATCCCTTCAGTATTCGTGTGAGAACATATTGGACAGTCCGGATTCATAATCAAAATTGGATTATTTTAGAGGATCCAAATTCGAGAGGGAAATGAAATTTTAGGCAAATAGACGAGGGAAAACCCAAAATTCATTCTGTGTGGCGCAAAAAAAAAAAAGAAAAATGAAATTGAAATCCATTGATAATATGCACACTTCATCACAGATCATACGACTCATATTCACAGCCCTAATATGATTCTGAACACTTGTACATAATTAAATATGAAAAAATTAAAAAAAAACAAAAAACTAGGTTTTTACATTTACTATTTACAAATTATAACAACCATTGACAGTTTTATAGAATTCCATTATTTGTAGCCTCTTCAAATTGAGCCAAAAGTTGTGGGCCGTTGATTTCTGCCTGAGCATCCAACGGTCGATCTGCAATGAAATAACACCTAATTTCTTTTAAAATGATCAAGTTAGTACCAGGAACCTTAACAATGAAAAAAAATTTGGAGTTCCAACAATTATAAGCTTCGATCCAATGTGTAATATTTATAACCCTACGATGTCGTTATATTCCATCGTTTGGATGGATGTGTAAATGAACATCAAATTAGATCAAACTTACCAACAATGAAACTAATGGAACACTCTTTGATTTGAACGGTTCCGATCGACCAACGGACAACGTTTGTCTCTGTTCCTTCATTAACTCACCCAACAAGAGTTGATGTTCTATGGTCATGCATGTTTGATATAAGTCATTGATGCAACATGCATGTACAACTATACAATTTAATTTGTCAAAATTATTTAATAATGCAATAAAAATGTTCTAGCATTATATTTTTATAAATTTTATCAATATCATTTTAATAATTACATGTGTAGGTAAATCGAATATTGGAGAGTGAATATTATTCAAGTATTTTTTGGAAAAATCGAATTTTTATGAATTACATGTGTATAGGTAAATCGAATTACATGTGAACTATTTACAATTATAACTTGTATTTTGGAAAAAAAATACAATTTAGTAAAATATTCACTATAGATTTGTAAATTATATTTTTTTTAAGTTTGAAAATAATTAAATGAATCACAACAAAATGAAAATTTCTTGTAACATAAATTAAGTTCAGTGGCCTTTTTATAAGATCAAATTGTTAAAGTCAGAATAAAATTAAAAGTTAACAAAATAAATTTTGTGATTTACATATGCACAAATTCGATAAGTGAAGAATGGTCTTGATTTATTCATTTTGGATAGTTGTGAGTAAAGTCTCAATACTCTAAGGTAACATAATATTTCTGTTTAGATCCGGCGGTAGTAATGCACAGGATCCTTTGATATCGGTGCGTAAAGATGATCACATGGTTTGATCTAAACAAAAATATTATGTTACTTGAGAGTATATGAATTCTTTATTTACCTCTAACTTTTCATTTCCCTCTTCTCTCTGTACGCAGCCACCTAACTTAGGTTTTTCATTTCCCCTCCCAAGAGAGTTTCATCTTCCCCCCAATTTTTTCAACTTCCCTCCTATTTTTCACCTTATTTTGTCCGCTTAATTGGATTCCCTCCTATTTGTTTTCATTTCTCGCGCTCTCTTTAGCGCCTCTCTCTTAAAAAAAACCCTAGATCTAAAATGGCAGGAAGAGGAAAGGCGATCGGTGCGACCAAGGTCACAAAGGCCACCTCTAGGAGCAGCAAGGCAGGGCTAAAACTCCCCGTAGATCCGATTACACAATTTCTAAAGTAAGGTGGTGAGAAGTGCAGAGAAGCTGGTGGAGACGGCCATGGCAGGGCGCGACACCTTTCTTGTTACCTTTCTTATTTTTAGTTGCTTAAAACTGAAATTATATATTCAACTTTATTAATTGTAGATGGTGAATTTGGACCTCATCACACTTTGATTCTACAGGTACATATGTTATAACCTTATCTTACTAAGTTGATTTACTATGTGAGGTTTACATCTCTTTTTGTTCGGAGCTAGTTGCCAACATCCACTGCCGTAAGTGATCTCATTTAATTACTAAATTCGAATTTGAAAAATATGTGAAAGGATTGAATTTTTGAGTAAATTTTATTGCATTGATGCATGTATTTTAAGTGTTTGATGAATTGCCCAAATAAAACTAGAATTTTAGGTGAGAGCAGTGCTGTTGTAAATGGTTGCCAATGATTGCCAATAACCGGCAACATATAGGAATTTTAAGATCTTGATACGTTACGAATTTCGGGTGTGATTAAGATATTGTACATTTTCTGTGGTTAGCTTGCAAATTTTCTATTTACCAGTGTCATTTTTATCACATCTGGGTAGAATATGTCATCTTAGCTTGGACAGAATCGTGTAGAGTTGGTAGTACTTAAGTTCAGTGGTTGTTCTTCCATTGTGATACAGAAAATTTATTATCTTAAACTTTGTAATCGTAGTTTCAGTTAAACTCATCTAAAATTAGTCAAAGTTTTAATCAATATGTTGATTAAAACTTCTTACTGGAAAACAGGAATCAAAGAGTTTAGCTACCCCAAGCCAATGGGACTTGGATTCTGACAAACAAATGATGCAAGAGGAGCAACCTCTTCAGGTGCACTTAAATTTTCTTGCACCTTCATAAAAAAGTCATATGTTGTATATTTTTAGACAATTGTTTTATCATTGGTGCAGGTTGCAAGATGTACCAAAATAATTAATCCAAATACAGAAGATGCAAAGTATGTTATTAATGTTAAGCAAATTGCAAAGGTACTTGCTCTGTAACTTTTATTTATGGATTTCTTTTTAGTGCGATAATTATTATGGTATTTTACTCTT
This sequence comes from Carex parvula, assembly GCA_025461045.1. NCBI lineage: Eukaryota > Viridiplantae > Streptophyta > Magnoliopsida > Poales > Cyperaceae > Carex > Carex parvula. Next base: position 426,611 of record JAJGRW010000400.1, on the reverse strand, counting down.
GTATTTTACCCTATTGTGTTGCAGTTTGTTGTTGGCTTAGGCGACAAAGTCTCTCCTACTGATATTGAAGAAGGCATGCGTGTTGGGTAAATATAGTCCATAAGTTTCATTATCTGTTAATTATTTCTACCATCTATTACATATGATTGGTTGTGTACCAGTACCAGTGCAACTAAAGCAGCACTAAGGATTTCATACCCATGCTAGTGTTCGTTAGCATTTATATTTGAGAGCATTGTTCAAATTAAATTTACTAGAGACCAACCAATACAGACTTTTTGCTGGTTGTATACCAGGAGTCAGTACATTATTGAGAATAAAGGCTGTATTAACGGCTTTTCTATTTCTCTATTGAATTCACATTTTGTAGCTTAGCCATAAACTTTTTTAGGTGACTTCAAAATGGTAACATAGATTTTCTTTATTTAATTCAGTGTTGACAGAAACAAGTACCAAATCCAGATACCATTGCCACCAAAGATTGGTCCAAGTGTAACAATGATGACTGTGGAGCAGAAACCTGATGTTACTTATAATGATGTTGGTGGGTGCAAGGAGCAAATTGAAAAGATGCGTGAGGTAATCATTTTATAGATAAAGTCCTACTTTTAGTCAGTTAGCAAGACGATTGTCCTTAATATTAGACAAGTCTCTTGTTCTTATTTTATTTTGTGGTAATTTAATTCTTTTTTCAGCTTTTGTAGTAATTTAATTCTTTCTTTTCCTTATTTTAACAGCAAGAAAGTCCACAGAAAGATGTTTAACAAGCTCGTCTTTTCTTTGGTAACTTTAATAAACCACCAGTTTTTCCTATCAATTTACCGAAGTCCACAGAACTCTCTTTCATATTTTCTAACTTCATATTTTTTTTTCTTACTTCAGGTTAAAAAGATGTTGGGCATGAGAGTTAATACTGATTAGTGTTGATGCTGGGCAGGAGAGTTAAACTTCATATAATTTTTTTTCTTACATATGTGCTATTAATGCTTGACAGGTGGGTACATTTTGAGTATATTTAGAAGTTAAGTTTTTTATTAGCGATGTTGTTTTACTACTTTTTAAAATTTGGTAAAATGTTGGATGATTATACTTTGTTGGTCAATGTTTATTAGTTGTTTTCTACTTATTTTTCAATGTGTTTATGTAAATCTTGATGAATGGGAAATTGGGAATTGTAAAACAGCACTGGGCTGGTACCAGATTGGTACCAGCAGGGAGGATTGTATAATTGGAGCATGCTGATTTGCAGCCATTTATTGTTATTATATTCATTGGTACTTCCACGCAAATAGTATGAACTGCAGTGCATGCAAAAAATGTAAATCATATCCTTGCAAATTGTCAGGTGGGACCCACTTTCCCTTGCCTTGCTAATAGTCAGGTGGGACCCGTGTTCCCTTGCCTTGCTATAGTCAGGTGGGACCCGCGTTCCCTTGCCTTGCTAATAGTCAGGTGGGACCCACGTTCCCTTGCCTTGCTAATAGTCAGGTGGGACCCAGTTGTGTTAGCCTTGTTAATAGTCAGGTAGGACCCACGTTCCCTGGCCTTGCAAATAGTCCAGGTGGGACCCACGTTCCCTTCCTTGCAAATAATCAGATGGGTCCCACGCTGTCTCCCCTTGCAAATACTACAAACAGGGACAACTCTGAAAGTATTTGCATGCGCGGTTGTTGCAAGCGTAAGCGCATGCAACAAGTTAGAAAAAAGTATTAGCATGGGCGTCCTAGCCAATACTTAGTATTAGTGTCGAAGGCTATAGCAAGGATACATTTGCAAGCGTAAGCGCATGCTAATGCCCTTTTTGGGCTTGCTACAAGGGTAAGCCCATGCAGTAAGCCATTTTCCTCCCCTTGCAGAAAACTCATATTCTAGTAGTGTAAAAATTGATCAAACTCAAGGCCAACATTAATTAAACAAAAATAATAAAACAAGACAACAAAAAATTAGTTCACGTAAAGTTCAAATAGTCGATTCGAAACTTTCAACATATTCTTCATATTAAAATGTGTTTGGAGACCAAATTTTTACTATTTTTTCTGAATTTTTGAAAATCACAACTTTTCATTAAATAAAAAAAATAAAAAATTCAGCAAAGCAATGATTTTCAAAAATTCTGAAAAAATAGTAAAAAGTTTCCAAAAAATATAAAATTTGGTCTCCAAGCACATTTTAATATGAAGAACATGCTGGAAGGTTCAAATCGACTATTTGAACTTTGAAAATGAAGATATGAGCAGGAAGTAAAACGGATCCATATCCTCGACGGTACCGTAAAAGATTCCCTTTTACAATTAGCTATTTACGGTTTGAGATTAACTCTCAGACGGTTTGGGATTCGGGCTGACTGAGGGGGCGGTATTATTGGGTTTTGAGATTCGTGCCAAGTTAAAAAGAATGGTCCAGATCAAGTAATTGTAAAAGATTCCCTATTACGGTACCGTCGGTGACATGAATTCGAAGTCTATTGATAGGTGTAAATTATATACACCGTCGATCTAGTTTTTATCATAAAATAACACCAAATATCTTGTATTTTGAATATAAAGTGAATAGAATACACCAGGAATCAAGTTACTGCGATCGCTAGGTTTTACAATGCAGGAAACGATGCAAAATGAAGAAAAAGTCTCTCAGTGCGGAAGCACTAACAGCCAGTGCGGACGCACTCAGTACTTTGTCAAATTTTCAGCATCGCAAAACTTCACAGACAAAAGTCCGAGCGTAGTGCGTCCGCAGTCACCTCCAGTGCGAGTGGGGTCATCCGCACTCAGTACTTAGCCGATTTTTGCAACTTTCAGATTCTTCAGGAAAACAGAAAATTCAAAGGCCAGTGCGGACGCACTAAGATCCAGTGCGGACACACTCAGAGAAAAACGCAGAAAATCCAGAAAAGGAAACTTGGAACCAAAGGAAGGTTGGAGCCAGTGCAACTCAGACCACCCGCACTCACCACCAGTGCGGACGCACTGGACCCGCAGACAGCCAGAAATTCACATTTTCAAGAGGTTTTCTATTTTCGGCACATAAGGGACACGTTTTAGAAGGCCAAAAATAGGCATGGCAGTCTGAAGAGTGCACCACTAACTCCACTTCTAACCTCTAAATTGGGCAAGATCTTTGGCTATAAAAGAGGAAGAATTTCATCTCTCTCACATCCATTATCATATATCTATTTTTCCACAAATTGAGAGAGAGAGATTCTGCATAAATTCTCAAAGTTCCGAAGGCTTTTCAAGGAAGGAGAAGAAGAAGATTCAAGCAAGGAGTCGGCAAGATCGAGGTTTTTGATCTAAGAAAGGGTGTAATCATTTCTTTATTTAATTTCTTATTGTTTTTGCCAAACTTTGTTATGGATCTCTCCATGAGAGAGTAGTTCTCTTTCTAGGAGTTTAGGTCAATGCATGAACTTGTTTAATTCTATCTTATTCGGATATTTGTTTTTATTATGATTGTTTTATCGGATTTGATTGTTAATTTCTGTGATTTATCATTTGTGCTAATTACATAGTTTAGTACTTGAATTGGACAAGTCCCGCTTTGGATTCGAAAGAACCAAAGTAGTTAGGATGGAATATGAGAGTACCAAATTATGAGTACAAATACCTTAGGATTTGGATTAGAAGCGACCGTACTTTGATATCCAATCCCGAACTACAGAAATTAGGGTTAGAGTTTGGTGAAGAACGACCGTGAAGTCAAACCCATAATCAGGACACCTTAGAACAAATATTGATATATACTTTGGAGCATGTGACTTAAATATCCCTCTAGGTTAGTGACAGCCCTAGAATTTGAGGAACATTAATCCATCCACCCAAAGTATTTGTATTAATATTTGTTCCAAAGGCTAACAAGAGCTTAATGGGTCTAGATAGCTAGGGTGAAGAACGACCGTGAAGTCCGAAACTATCTAGGCACGTTATTAATTCACGACCGTGACCCTTTTTAACACTTTAGGTTAGAAACCTCATCAAATCAAACATGAATTCAAACAAACCGAATAAATAGAATTAGCAAGAGATTGTGGACCGAATACCCCTAGACTTCTCCAACTTGATTTTCACCCGACTTTTAATTGTTTTTTGTTACGAAACTTTAATTTTTCTTTAAAAACGAAATTACACAAACCCCCCCCCCCCTTTACTTTTATTGTTTAGTTTTAGAAGTAGTTTTCTTTAATTAAAAATTAGTATTTCCCTATCTCCTTGCGGATCGACACCTAAATACTGCAATCGATAGGTTGTGCGCTTGCAACTAACCTATTCATTGAGTACGAAGGTTGATAAATATTAAAAGCCTAAAGAGTACAAAAATCCTATACCTAAAATACTCAACATCTATATATATATCTATATATATATATATAGAGTAGAACTAGGGTGCTCCTAAGCTCACCAAGCCCTTCGTGAGCGCGACTCTAAAACCTATCGAATTGACTTCAACGACATTTTCAAACCGTTAGATGTTCAATCTATATTAAAATGTGCTTGGAGACCAAATTTTACATTTTTTAGAATTTTTTTACTATTTATTAAGATGGTTTGAAAATCGCTGTTTTCCAATGGTGCAGAATTTTAATAAAAACAGCGATTTTCAAACCATCTTAATAAATAGTAAAAAAATTCCAAAAAATATAAAATTTGGTCTCCAAGCACATTTTAATATAGATTGAACATCTAACGGTTTGGAAATGTCGTTTGAAGTCAATTTGATAGGTTTTAGAGTCGCGCTCACGGAAGGGCTTGGTGAGCTTAGGAGCACCCTAGTTCTACTATATATATATATATATATATATATCTTAAAATTTCAAAAATACATATTTTTTCTAAAATTACAAATATTATATTTATCATTATAACCACAAAATCTGTCATATTTATATCCATAACTTTTGTTCCCTCTAAAATTTTAATTTATCCTTTTAAAGCACAAAAACTCTCATATTTAACTCTATAAAAATCTCTAAATTAAATATTTTCCCTTTCATATTCATATATTACCACTATATCCTCATTCTATATACAAAACAACTTATTTATCATGCAATGTGGGGGTCTCTTTACTCCAAAAATGTAATTTTTTTACGGTCTACGAGTCGGGTTGGCCGCACCCCTCAGTTCAATTTACAAGCTTGCAAACATGAACCATGTGCATCCAGGTTTTTCCCTTATCTTCCCGCCTTTTCCCCACTGCAGTCTCACAGTAATTGATCTTACACGGCTCTTTATCTATAACTATTCATGTAGAGAATTATATATATAGAAAAAGAAAGCCTTTTAAATGACAACATTACATACATTGACTCACAAAATATAACACAGTAAACCTAAAAGATATTTTACATTTTTCTTTTAAGAACGGAGTTGGTCCGACGGGCATCGAACCTACTTTTGGTCCAACGAGCTCTATCACTGTTCAATCCGAACTAAGATCTGTGGACGCGGAAATTGAAGCAGACACCCACGCATCTTAAATCTGAATTAGCGGTGAATGATCGCATCAAACCAATGTAGGTTCGACAGGCATCGTACCTACTCTGAAATCTTTCCTTTCTCTCCTTTAGAAAAAAAAAAAAAAAAGAGGTTTTGACTCGGAGAGAACTAGACGATGGGTGAGAGCACTAGTTGGGAGGAGAGATTAGACGTAGACGACTCCGACTTGTTCACCATTGTACCTTTGATCTCTTCTTGCCCCCTTCGACCTTGCTCTACTCGCTCTAGAAACCCCTCTCTCGAAAACCCTAGATCAGTTTCACCTCGTCTTATACCAGGCCCTGCTGGGGCTGTACAGGCAGCGATGCATCGTGTCACGCTGAGAGATGTAGGCCAGAAGGGGTCCCAAAGGGAAGAAATTGGGAGATTAGGTGGATCTATGGATTTGGATGGAGAGGTCGATGGTGATTTCAAGCTTGATTCTTGGATCTACGCTATGCGATATCTAGGTTACTTTTTTTTCCATTTCAAATTGATTGTAGAGTGATTGATTGTAGGTGATTTTGACATTTGTACAAATTTGTACACTTTTTTACTGTAACTAAGAAGTTGTTCAGTTCAGGTACAGGATGCAATTCAGTTTCTCCAATTGGTTCTATCAGAACACGCACAATTGGTCGAATACCAATGGTAATTATACTACTATAACCATTTCATAATTCATTGAGTAACTCTTTTTCATAGGACAAGTTCATAATGAAATTAATTTTGAAATGTTAGGTTGTGGGTCTTGTTAAATCTTGTACGTCAAATGGACTTGGAGATCTGGTTCTGACTTTGAAGGTATAAGAAAAAGTTGGTAATTTATAATTAGAGTTGGGCTATTGTGCTTCATGATGTAAAGGGCGTGTTTTACTTCATGCCCATATTTTCAAATCCGAAGTCCAAAAAGTCGATTCGAACCGTTCAACATGATCTCCATATTGAAATGTTCTCGGAGACCAAATTTTACAATTTTTGGAAATTTTTTACTACTTTTTTAGAATTTTATAAAATTATTGTTTTTCAGAAAGTTGTGGACCATAAAAAATCAGTGATTTTCAAAAATTTTAAAAAATAGTAAATTTTTTAAAAAAATGTAAAATTTGGTCCAAGCACAGTTTAATATGGAGATGTGATTGAACGGTTCGGATCGGCTGTTTGAACTTTAAAATTGCAATTATGGGTGTGAAGTAAAACACACCCTTTACTTCATGAAGTACATAGTCCAACTCTTTATTATAATTATAATATTATATACATATATTTTGACTATAAATTAATCTTTGATTGTTTTAATTTCTTCCCCCTTTCTAGGATCAAACAGGTACAATTTGCGCCTCAATTCATCATAAAGCTCTATTAGAGGGAACTCTTGGGAGTGATGTAGCAGTTGGGTGTGTTCTTATTTTAAAGCAGGTATTAGATTTTCAACTTGTGTTTTTGTTTTTTGTGGAGTTTGTTTGAAAATTGAACCCTAAATTAGTCATGTTGGAGTTAAATTCAACCTGTAATTTGATTTTTACACTAAATTTGAATATTTTTATTGTATTACTTTGATCAGTCACTGTGTGGTCAAACCATGTTTAATTCAAAACCATAAGGACTTGAATTTTTTGTTGTTTTTGTCGTTATCAATTAAAATTAATCACTTTGGTAATTTCAGGTAGTAGTATTTTCTCCTGCACGATCAGTTCATTATCTCAATATTACAGAAGATAATGTGTTAAAGGTGAAAATTTTGAATTCATTTTATATTAGTCTAGAATTTATCCTGGTAGAATTTATATGATTTTATTACAGAAGTCCAAGTCAATTGATTTGACTTTCTCTAAATTTATGTCGTATTGCATTGCAGTAGTTCTTTGTTGTTTAGTTTAAGGATACTGATAATGTCGTGAAGTTAATGATGTCTTCCTTCGAATTATGTCTAGAACTTCACCTTGTAGGGTATTATTTTAACCTTATTGCACGAAATTCAAGTAGATTGATTTGACTTTATGTATGGCGATATGATCTAAAATACAAGTTTCTTTCCTTTAAGAAGTCCAGTTAACATTGCTTAAATTTGTAACATGAAAAAATAGATTATCATGGTTGATGTTTCAGGAATTTGATCTTTATTCCCCTTTGAAAAATGGTAAATACAGCTTTTTTTTTCTTCATGCCATTGATAATTTGATCATGGTTGATGTTTTGCAAATTTGATCTTTATTCCCCTCCGAAAAATGGTAAATACAGCTTTTTTTTTCTTCATGCCATTGATAATTTAGGTGAATTCCATGTCTAGGTTTGGTTTTCATTGTATAAATTCAAATTTATTAATGATTGCAATACTTCTATTGCTAGCATTGAGTTAAATGATCACAGTATTTATTAAACAATGCAATGCTACTTCTCAGTTAGAACACAATTTGTGAAGCTTTTGTCCTGGTTTTGAAAATATCTTTGTCCAAACAACTAATTTGGAATTTTTTTAACTTTATATTTATAAATCTTTTCTCAAGATATCTTGTTAGAGAAGTAAAAATGTATCTAGAGGAAGTGAACATAGTCTCTTTTCACTGCATGTTGTCATTCTTTGACAAATTTTGGTTGACTAATCTCTGTCAAAATGCATTGCATTACTAATGAATAGAATATTTGCATTCTCAGAGGAACTGAACAATGATTATATTGAATACTATTCAAATTAGACGAGTGTTGCAATGCCTGACAGAGAAAGAAATGGTCAAGTAATGAATTGTTCAAGGTGTAAATAATTAAATTAGTGTAAGAACAGTAAACAAATCGGTACTTGTTGGAATTGTCTGAATGGTACATGCTAATAATTGCAATTAGGTTTTTTTGTTCTGTTGAACAGCTTATAGGAAAGAACTGTGGGCCAATTCAAGAGCAGTTGACATCTGCAGTGGAAACGAGGTTTCAAGATAACGGTTAGTTTCTCTCTCCCTTTTGTATTATAATCCTAGTTGTGCTATAGAGGCACCGGCATCGTAACCTGACTGGAATAAGCTTCTTTCAACAAGGCATCTAGTCAATCCCCTTGTATTACATTTACATGTATTTTACTGGTAATAGGAACCTTTTTCTTATATAACAGTTTTGCTGGGTTGTACCAGGCTGGGTTCAAGACTGGAGTTATAATCTAATTTAAGTTTTACATTAATAGAAATTATTATTAAATAATATAGGGAAACAGAAAGAGTGGCTGGGATTTTCTATGGCATAGATGGATCCGAAAAATATTTCGGCTCCAAACTTTGGAGCCAATTATTTCTCGGATCCTAAGTGTTTGTTTTTTCTTCTTGAAAGAGTGGATGGGTTTTATTTAAAAGAGAAAGAGTGGCTGAAACAGAATAAAACACTTTGGAACTGGAAAAAACAAATCAGCTCCAAACGGATTTTTTTTTTCGGATCCATATGCAATTGAAAATCCAGCCACTCTTTTTGTTTCCTATATTATTTAATAATAATTACATTAGTAAAAATCCAGCCACTATTAACTAGTCTGGTTTTTCAGGTCAGATCAGATTTGACCAGCATATCCTTTTTTTATTACTTTCCTCTATTTTTGTAGGGAAGAGAAAAGAGGAAAATAGGCTGATGGAACGGCCCCTAATCAACAGTGGCTTAGAAAATCATGCACAAATTAGATCATCAGCTATTGAACAAACTAGGAGCGAAAGAGTTGACTTTTGTGAAATTATCTCACGGCTTAACCCTAAAGCAAATAAAGTCTCCGCAATTTGCACCGATAAAATGTCAGGAGATGATTTGCTCGGCAAAATCTCTAAAGAAAACACTTCTGATAAGGTTTTGAAAGGCAACTTGCAACCAATCCGAGAAAATGATGAAAAAGAAACCCCGGTTTCAAAGGTCTCGATTCCAGAATGGACGGATGAACAATTATCTGAGCTTTTTGCTGACTATTGAACTGTCAATGCTTCTGGTTCTTTGGGTTAAATTTTCTAATGGGTTAGTTGAATTTCATAGTTGGATTTTTGTATAGCAATTGAATAGCTATTATATGTACAACATTTGGACTTTTGACTTGACAACCAGAGGTGGTAATGCAAAGACTCTCTAGAAAACGCGAGGAAAAAGTTAACCGGGCTTTAATGAGCCGAAGCTGTATTATCAAAAAAAAAATTATATTGGTATTCACGGGCCAAAACTTGGGCTGGTTAGAATTTCAAATTTTTGTTTATCCACATAAATCCGTTTAGTTACTTTACGGCCAGAGTATGGGCTTTTATAAATAATTGTCATATTATACTTTACGGCCCAAGATATGGGCTTTTACAAATTTGCCTTTGTCACTAATAAAACCAGTGTTCTAAATAGCGCGCTATAGCGGCGCTGTAGCGCCGCTATAGCGTTTTTGGACTCTAAACGCTAAGCTATGGCATGAAAATACGCTAATTGCGCTACGGCCGCTATAGCAGTAATAGCGGTCAGCTATAGCGCATAGCGTGTAGCGCGCTATTTGCGCGCTATGCATATTGGGCTTTTTTAGACAATTTATATGAGCTTAAATAAAGATCTATAAAATTTATTTTGTATAAAAAAAAAAAATAGAATGAATCATGATGCTTAAGATATTTTGTATAGAAAAAGATCGATAGTTTATGATACTATTATGGATATTTTGAACCATGGACTTTTGTACTAGTTCAATATGAATATCATAATTTCTTAATTAATTTAGTGTTATTTATTGTTCTATGAAACTTTAGATAATGTTAATATATAGTACAAATATATAATATAATTTTTGTAAAAAAAAAAACGCTATTTGGAATAGCTTCCGCTATAACTACGCTATGCGCTATAGTTTTTTTTGTAGCTTTCCCGCTATGACGCTATAAACGTTATTTAAAACATTGAATAAAACAGACTAGTGAGCTCCGGGCAGGCACTGATGAAGATATTAACAGAGCATATATTGCTTCATGCAGCGAACAGACAATATTGAGCATGTGAGTAGCATATAACTCGTACTCTACATGAAGTAAAACCTGCTCTGTCAATATCTTTACCCGGCAACGGTTTATTTGATTGGGTCATGCTCCAGGTGTAAGCAATCAAGTGATGAAATGATGAAATCTCCAGCGAGTCAAGTCTGAGGCACGTGTGTGGTCCAATCTGTCAGAGATGATCAAACCGCGTGCCTTAGAGCAGGTCCAATTGTGTCATCTTGATATTAAAAATCATAATAAAAAAATGGAAAAAGTCAGAGAAATGATATTGGTTACCCCATTAGGCATTGACTAGCTGCACCAATAGATTTACCGAGCATGCTAATAGAGTGGGAAAAATGGCACGGCGGAGCGGCTCCGTCACGGGAACGGCACGGCACGCGTGTCAGTTACGTGCTGTGACTCGTGTGTTCCGTACTGTAACCATTCGCGTGCCGTGCCCACCCCTTGACATTTTGGTCACGGCATGGCACGGCACATGAAAAATTAATTTGGTCACGGCATAGACACGGCACAAGACCAAAGTCACAGCGTGTTAGTCACGGCATGGCACGGCACGTTTTTTCCACTCTACATGCTATAATTGAAAATCATGCGCACTCATATATCTCTTTTTATTGAATATTTTAGTTATGTAGTTGTGCTCTACCTGTTCTTAGTTTTACAATTTTAGCCTTTTATAACTTATCAATGTAAAACAAGCTGCATGAAAATATCTTATTCTACCTACTTAATTGAACTATTACATCGAAATTAATGCAGTAATCCCTTATTTAATTATTGGTGCAATGTCTACAGCAACCTAATTTTTCTAGTATTGGTAGAAGTTTTGCTTTTTACATTTCACTGATGTTTACCAACAATTGATATATATCTCTAAAAAGGATAAATTATTTTTTCTTGATTCTATTTTTTATAGCAAAACACTGAATTTAATACAATATATTCTGCAGTTTTTGTTACCTTCTCTATAGCAGATAAAAGTAAAATATTTATGAAAGCATTGATGGAAATTAGTTTAATATCTTGACCGGTGTTGTAAAAATCGCCGTTTAGATTGATTAATCGGTCGATTAGTTGTTGGCTGTGATCAAATCGTCACAGATTTTTCTGACTAATCTGTCAATTATTTTCGATTATGGCTGATTATTCCCGATTATTTCCGATTATTTGTTTACCATGTTCGTCTGACAAGCGCATACCGTTATTTACAATGTTGATCTTGACAAGGGAGCTTTTACTTGACAAATAAATTTAGAAGTGGTCTTTAACAGTACTGTTTTTGACTTCAAGTACAAATAATACAGTCAAAATGAAAAAAATAATAATATAGATATATATATATATATATATATATATATATATATATATATATATATATATAGAGTAAGGCTACGGTGCTTTGCAAATTAAAGAGGGTGTTTTACTTCGGGCCACTTTTTCAATTTGCAAAACTCAAACAACCAATCCGAACCGTTCAACATGTTCTAAATATTGAACTGTGCTTAAAGACCAAATTTTACATTTTTTGGAATTTTTTTACTATTTATTAAGCCACTTTGAAAATCGCTTATCTGACGGTAAACAGTAAAAAACAGTAAAATTTTCTGGACCACCGGATCAGCAATTGAAAAAGTGGCTTAATAAATAGTAAAAAATTCCAAAAAATGTAAAATTTGGTCTCCAAGCACATTTCAACATTTAGAACATGTTAGACGGTTCGGATCGGTTGTTTGGGTTTTGCAAATTAAAATAGTGACCCGAAGTAAAACACCCTCTTTACTTTGCAAATCACCGTAGCCTTACTCTATATATATATATATATAACTTGTGCGCTGCTCAAAATCAAAACAGCCATGTCAATATATTTATACGGTATGAGATTTTTTTTCTCAAGCACTAGATAATAGTCAAAGTTTTCATATCACGAGATATTGATCAAAGTTTTTTAATATATTTATATTTTAATTAGACGATAAAATTCAAAAGGGAACACTAAATTTGGTGAAATACGGATCAATATATATTTCACTTGGCAAACTGGAATGATTTATGGAACGGATTTAATAAGTTTGCTTATGGATAGGATAATTAGCGAACAAATATATATATCATATATAAACAAAGTGTTGCTTCAAAATTCATTAATTTGGTGAAAGAAGATAAATTTTAGCCGTTTTCTTATCAATATTTTTGGATATATCATCACATGTCCGAAGCTATTTTTTGTTGATACTTCATAATTACGCTAATTGTCGGATAAGCAGTTCTTGGGTTTGAAAAAAAAAATATAATAAATAAGAAACTTCGCTGATTAATTAATTTCTCTAATTAAATATGCTCCTCGTGCATCCCACAATGAGGTCACATAACAAGTTGCTGCTTAACTACCATTTATTTAATTTGACCAAGGCTTAATCATGTCGATCTATATTTAGGAGACAGTGCCAAGGCGAAATAATATAATTTGTTAAAATACACCAATGAAATAATCGCCAACAAGAATTATTGACAAAAAAAATGTTGCACCCAAGAAAGATTCCTACAATAATTTGTCAAATGATGTAATACACTTGTATTAAAAATTGATGTGCTTTGTAGTAGTTATGTAGTGGGTTTATTTATCTTGACACGTACAAAATATGGTGGCCATTTATTGCATAAGTGCTCTCTTTTCTTTTAATAGAAAAAATTAGTAGGTTGTTTGTACTTTCTTAATTTGCAATTTGCAGAATAAACTTTTGTTCAATTATTTGTTTATTTTTGAAGGATAATTGTCAGTGGAGATTATGATTCTAAAGTGAGACTTGCATTAATTAAAAGTTCAATAATTATGCGTAATGTGCTGTAAATTCATTTAAGTGTAAAAAAAAGGTGTATCATACAATATTTATGCATGCAAGTATTTAACAGTAATTGAAGAATAATGGTTTGTTTTAGATCTTACAAAGAGTCTGTCTATCATTGGGGATTAGTGTTTATATACTTTTCATGCAAATTTGATAATGATTGGAGAATTCATACAATTTTTGTTTATTGTACAACTAGAAACATGGTTTGAATTGACTAAAAACTATATATACGGATGAAGAAATAATACATTTATGTTAAAAGTATATCTTTGCATTAAAGATTGATTGAAATTACAAAACACATTATTTTAAAGATTTGTCAAGATTGATCTTTGAACACATACATGCACATTCAACATAATTTATAAAATATGCCAAAGCATTTAACTCAAACAAATTGTATATTTTTAATAGAATTTTAAGACAATACAATCTTAACATTAAGCAACATAAAAGGAAAATGTTAGTGAATGTGTATTAATTTGTATAAAAAAAATGCATCAAGTAGTTAAGATAATGTTTTTCGTGTCAGGTGTTGCATATTCAAAACTCGACTAGAAAAATCTTTGTAGGATTTTAGAATTTTTTCTTAATTGTTTTATTGCACAACCTTTGGTTAGCACTTATCATCAGCTAGTATTATTAACTTTAATACTATTTTAATTGCTGTTGAGATCCTTTCTTATTTACTCAATTAGTATTGCTTGGAAGTTGGAACAATAGAATTAGTATTGCTTGGAAGTTGGAACAATAGCAAAAGATTTGGAAGGTACTGTACTTGGACAAGAAATGCATAGGAGTTAGGTATTTATTAAAGAAGGATTAAATAATAATAAGGCAGAGAAGTTGACAAGTTTAGGTTTCATAGACAATTAAGCTAGCGTCCCCCTTAGATGGAGTCAATTTTGCAACGAAACATAATTTTATAATTATTTTGAATTTGTAAATATATTTCTATATTTATTTTTGAGAAAAACATAAAAATACAAAATAAAATGAATTTTTTTAAGAATTGTAATGACCACATGTGGCCCGCTCCTGTTTCGTCCACACTGAGAATTAATTAGTTAAATATCATTCAAGATAATTTTAACTTTTACCGTAAACCTCTTCTCTTAACAGGGTCAGACCCAGCCTAGTTCAGGAGGGGTCAATTGTCCCTCCCTTAATTTTAAAGTTTTATACAAATTTATAGGTTCGGATCGACTTTGCCTCCCGTCTGGAATTTTATTTGTCCCTCTCTGAACTTTTAGTTTGTAATTAATGTTAAATTTAGGGTTAAAATTATGATAATTTTTTTGAATTCTAATTGGTAATTAGGATTAGAAGTCAGAATATTGAAAATTAGAAGTCAGAGCATTGAAAATTAAAAATTAGAGTATTATTTCTATCTAATACCCGATTAGCTAATGAATTTTAACCCGGTTAACTATTCAAATCTGATTTGTTCTTCTCTTGCCCCTCCCTGACAAAAATCCTAGATCTGTCCCTATCTCTTCATCATGCGACATCTTCCAACGTTGGTTGCACTACACCAATGCTAACGAAAGCTTCATCAGACCGGAAGATCAGTGGGCACAAACATTGCGACAGCTTCATCAGATAACAAATGCTAACGTTATGACAAACCATGCAACGAGTTTGTTTTTCCTCAAGGATCTCTCCGACCTGACCCATTTTTTCAAGAGTTCGACACGCAGAGACAATGACCAACTAGTTGAAAAATGGCGCTGGAGTGCTTTAGGTACCTTCTCGTGCCCATCGACATATAGGGCAATACATCACACAGGAATATGCTCTGAATACAGCAAGGTCCTCTGGAAGCTGACGGCCCCGATGAAGGTCAAAATCTTCATATGGCTTTTACTGGACAATAAGGTTCTCACGCAAGAAGTCCTTATTTTTCGAGGATGTGTGATAACGCATGGATGCATCTTTTGTGCTAATAACACAGTTGAAACAAGGGATCATATTATGTGTGAATGTGCGTACGCAACGGGCTTCTGGAGAGGTTTATTAGCGCACATTAATCTCCCCGTACATAATGCACATGGTATAATTGATATATGGTGGGAAGGAAGAAAGAGGTTCCAAAATGTGGAGAAAAAATCACGGGATACGTCATGGGCAGCAGGTGTGTGGGACCTGTGGAAGGAAAGAAACAGGAGGATCTTCTTAGGAAAGTCTAAACCACCGAGTATACTTATAAATGAGGTTAAAATGGATATCCACAACTGGAGCCACTTTGCTTAGGGAGAGGGGTAGAATAGGTAGAGATGACACACGAGCGAGTACTGACTATGCAAAATGTATAGACTATGCAAAGTAACAACAATTGAAAATAATAGAATACATAACAATGGACTTTCGACTGTAGGATATTTCTGGCCGAAATTTTTATTTATAACATTTTAAATAAATTAATTAACCAAATAACCATCGTTTCTGGTCAATTCTAAATCTAACACGGCCGCAGAACACCGGAGCGGACCCATTTGGAGCCCGCCGCAGAATGCCGGAGCGGACCCCCATATGGGGCCGCACTATGCCGGAGCGGACCCGGGTCCGCACTATGCCAGAGTGGCCCCTGTTTTTTTTTTTTACTCTGATTCTGAAGTTGATTATGATTTTGTTTTGAAAATTTTTATCAAAAATGTAAAGTTTGTACTGGAAGTTGTGTGTAATTACTTATGTTTGAAATGTCGTTTAATCTGAAATTGTTGTTCGTCGTTTGTTTGATCGAAAGAAACATTACAATAGAACAAGAAGCCATATAAAGAAGCATACTATAGAACAATGCTAATGTTATCGGAAATTACAAATACGTCTAATTAACCGAAAATAAACAACATTTTTACGAGTACAATTAAAAAAGCAACATTAACTCTCAATCTCGTGCAGCTCGAGCAGCTCTGTTTTGTCTTTCTTGTGTATCTCGGCCGGCTTGGTGTCCTCTTCTCCTATTATGTAGAACGTCCATCCACATCGGAATTCTGTCGTGCTGTCTTCTGCCCACAGCAATATTTTTTTTCTCTGGAACAAGGACGGGGCCATCGTGTTGAGGCCATTCGGACTGATTTCCATAGACATGCCATTATGCGCTCCATGTGTTGATCAGTGTATGGATGTGATAGTAGTGACTTACAAAGACGCCAGGGTCGATGCCTCGGAGACGACACACGGACAGAACATGAGAGCACGGTATTCTCTCCAATTGAGGTTTCTGGCACGTGCAAGTTACCGTGTGATCATCCCCGATTATCACCGTGTATTTGTAATTGGCCTTGGTAAACCGACCAGAATCGTCAGGTATGAAAGCGTGAACTCTCTCCTGTGTGGAGGTTACCTCCAACTCGTTGTTGTTTCCAAAGCCCCCCAGCGTCTTCATTTTATCGGACCTCTCGAACCGTTTGTTGATCAGCTACAAAAAATTAAAAAATAATGAAGAAGTCAGATTTTTTTAACAAAGTTCATTAAAAATTATGAAGAAAGAACTAAAAATAAAAGTACCTGATGCACACGACACGAGAATTGTTGACCTTGACTGACTTCCCATTCTGCTTTGGCCCTCCTTTGCGCAAACCATGTCATACATTTGTAAAATGTGTCTTCAATTATTGCTGCAACCGGTAGCCTACGAGAGGACTTGAAGACCTTATTAAGCGACTCGGACCCGTTTGTAGTCATGATGCCCCAACGGTAACCACCGTCCAGTGCTTGGAATATCTTCCATGGTTTGGGGCACTCGTTCTCATCTTCATCCAAATATTTACCCACACCGTCCAGTCAATTGAGGGCAATGTCACATACCTGCCTCATTGCTTGCATTCCTTGCTCGTACCTTCTCATCTTCCTCTTAACCACACATATTCTAAAAAAACGGATTGCCTTATCACTGCAACCGTTCTTCTCTATGTTCTCGGCTATGTGAGTAGCACAAAGATGGTGAACACCTTGATCCTCATCCTCCTCGTTCCACCCCATATCATCTTGTCTGAACACCTTCTTGATACCCTTTCCCCTATCAGTGATGACACACATGAATCTGGAGCGGATTACATTACGGCGCAACCATTTCATGAACCACGCACAATCGTCATAACTCTCTGATTCTACCAGTGAAAAAGCCAACGGGAGGAGCTGGTTTTCAACATCGTACCCGGTTGCAATCAACAGCTTGCCTGTGGTAAAATAAATTTTGTAAGAGCCGAAATCAACTAAAATAAATAAAGTGAAAACAATCAAATTAGTTACCTTTATACCGGCCTGACAGGAAACATGCATCAACTGTGATGACCGGTCTGATATGTTGAAAAATAGCTATGCACGGTCCAAATGCCCAAGCCGCCCTATGAAAATACCTCCATGGTCCAGGTTCACCAGTGGGATATGAGGTCACCTCAAACAATGTTTCTGTCAATAAATTTAAAAAAATAAGTTCAATTTTTGATTGATAATGAAATGACGTAAAAATTGAAGGAACAATGTAGTACATGGGTTGCTTCTTTTGATTACCTCCAACAATGGAACTACAAAAGCGTATGACCCCTCCCAACTGCCAAATTGACGGGCTATTGCCAACTCACGGCCACGCCATAGTTTGTTGTACGCCGGTATCTGACCGTTGTACCTTTCAGCAACAGCAATTCGGACAGCCTGAATACTCAAGTCGACATCGTTCCTCATGTGAGAGGATATACACTCGACAACCATAGTAGCTGACAACTGGGCGTGATCTGTTCTTGTCGCATCCGCGTGGCATGAATGTTGTGTTGGGCACTTGGAGACACGCCATTGTGTTCCATAACTGGTGGCCCTTGCGAGTATGTACCACCCACAGTAACTGTCCTTGCACTTGAAACCTCATTCTTGTGCGGTCACTGTGCGTAGGCTTTACCTCTTTGTTGCAAAGGATGTGAAACCTGGCAATTGCGCTCTTCATTGCCTCTTTTGAGTCATATGTTTTGTCCCTCGGACAATTCATTCTCATACTCTGCCCTACTTCCAAACAAACCCGAATTAGCTTCCATAAACCCTGATGTGTCGTTGAAAGCATGAATCGGGTGCTGAAACCCGCGATCCATTATCCGAAACCTGCGATCCATCTTGAAAGTCCTTGGTTTGCCGAGCACAGGCCCGGTATCTTCCTGGTCAGAATAATCGCTCATACCCTCAGGATCAACAGGACCCCAATTTTCCTCTGCCTCTAGTATTTCCGGATCCACTTCTTCATCGGATTCATCCGGATTACAAGTTTGACCCCAATGAGCAGTCCGACTAGATGAAGGCTGGTCAGTCTGGGATGGGGCCCGACGGGAGGGTCGGTCCCTCTGAACTGGGGCCCGACTACTGGACGGTTGGTCAATTTGGACAGGGGATGGACTAGAGTCGGATGAGTTACCCCGACTACGACCCTGGATTAACCTCATAACTGGGTTGGAACGTCGGGCTCTGGTAACCTCCACATATAGGTCAATTATCTTGTATGCACCTCCAGAAAAACTCATGGTTTGGTTATACAATACCTGCCAGACTCCCTCATTCTGAATTGAAAATAGTTGGAACCAGATTTGTGCCGAACTAGTCGGCATGCTAATTGTGGCATCAATTTTAAGGTCATACTGACCCTGATCCAACCCCAAATTCTGACATATACTTGATTTAAGTCACAAATAGTCAGTACCCGGTAATACCGGGATCACAGTAATAGGTCCAATACTATAGTAAACCCCATTAGGACCTGTTAAAATATCCCCACCAGTGTAGATGGATACCATAAGAGCCATTTTTTCAATTCAATACAGAAGAAACCTACAATTAAAAATTAACTAAATTAATTATTCTAATTAATTATTCTAATTTAATTATTGCTAAATTAATTATTCTAATTAAATTATTAATCTACTGAAATAAAAATAAAAAAATTAAAAGAAGAGAGAAAAAACTTACAGATCAGAGAGCTAACTCAGGAGAGAGAAGGTGTGAGAGTGTGGAATGAAATTTCCCAGTCATTTTCGGGATATAAAGAACAGGGTCCGCTCCGGCATTCTGCGGCGGCCCCCAAATGGGTCCGCTCCGGTGTTCTGCGGCCGTGTTAGATTTAGAATTGTCAGCAAAACGGTGGTTATTTTATTAATTGATTTATTTAAAATGGTATAAATAAAAATTTCGGATATTTCTGGCTTTATTTTTTGTTTTTTGTTTGTGTTTGTTTTAAGATGTAAAAGAATTGGAGCTTCTTATCATATCCCTGGAGTAAAAAGGCAAGCATAAGTGCAAGATTCTCTCCACCCAGTCTCTGTTTTGTTCCGGAGTTCTCAAGCTTACTGCATGCTTAATTAATATTCTAAATATGTGATTGTAAGTGACACACACGTAAGGTAAATTGATAGATTTTCTTTACATGACATAAAAAAAAAACACGTTATTTTTTAATGGAACCTCACGTTTAGTCATGTTGTGCCGTGTTAAACGAATTCACATCCTCTGAGATATCTCATATTATGCATTTTTTTGGGAAAATCTCAACCATTCAAAATATGTTATGCGCGAATCTCAAAGAAAAAATAATACTGGCCTCCTGCGCTATCCCCCAATAGGCACCAGACACGTCTGTCATGCAAAATATGAAAATTAATTTATTGATTAAAATAGAAATGTTAGAATATGAAAATTGCAGTGCTAAATTGTAGAAAATAATAACAGTTATTTGGAGCAAGGGCGACTCTAAGGCTTAACTAGGTAGCTAAGCCAATTCTATAATTTTAAAATTTTAATTATTTACATAAAAATTTAATTGATTTTTTTTTAAAAATTTATATATAGTCTAGTCCCCTCTCAATAAATAACTTAAGTTATAGCTTAGTGGTTAAAATTCTATTTTGTGGTTAAGAAGACTTGAGTTTAAAACTCACTCACTACATTTTATACATTTTAATTTTCAGTCACCCCTGTTGAAATTTTCTAGTTCTGCCTCCGCTAGAAATCACACTAAACATTGGGGTACGTTTGGATGAATCAAGGAACAGCAACTATTCTTGGGTTGAGAATAGCTGCTAACCCAACATTTCATAGGAATAGCGGAATAGCAGCTAACCCGAGCTATTCCTTTGTTGAGAATAGCGTTTTTTTTCACCCAACTGTGTTGTGTTAAAAATAGCTCGCCAGAAATAGCAGCTATTCCTGAATTAGCGCTATTCCTGTGTCACCCAAATGTACCAGAACAGCATGCTAATGCGATTCCATCAATGACATCAATTTTTTTTTTACCATCTTTCTGATTTTTAAAAAATATTTATTACTTTTCCAGAAATGAAACATTCTGCACAAGATGACATGAATCCAGTAGTCACCTGCATCTGACAGATATAGTTACCTATGATGAGATTTTGATGTGATATATCTCTGACATCAAGGAGCACCGCTGGCATGCAATGTAGAAATTAAAATTTTGTTGGGTCAATATTAAATCATCTAAAAACATCTCCATTTTACTTGTAAAGCAACTGTAATTACTAACATGATAAATATAAATATTGTAATGCAACTACATATACCAACATGATAATATAAATTTTAATTTTGAACATGAAGAGTAACTTCTAGCTTAGTAGTTTTATTAAATTAATAATCATTTTAAAAGTATCACGTCAGCTTGTAATAGATAATTATAGTCAAATTATAAATTAAATACATCTAAATGACAAAAACATAAATATTATTGAATTTACTAAACTTGCATATATAAAAAAAGATTATCTTTGATAATCAACTTTTGATCCAGTAACAAAAGTAATTAATACTCTACATGTGTGAAATTGAAAGTTCGAAATTCAAATGAAGAATTATGTATGGATATTAAAAAGTTGATAACTTGATCCTATCAAAATTTTTTATTTATACCATCTTAAAAAAATGATAAACCAAATAACTATGATTTCTGAGTATTTTCATTTTTGTTACCATGTCCTCAGTTTCAAACTGCGAACATAAATTGTGTCCGTAGTTTCAAACTGAGGACAGAAATTGTTTAAGTTGGACTCAGTTTGAAACTGCAGACACCTAATTTCTGTCTACAGTTAGAAACTGAGAATGCGGTGAAAATAGAAATACTGGTTATTTAGTTAATTTTTTTTTTAAGATGATATAAATAAAAATATTGGTTGACAAAAAAACCAAAAATTAAAAAATATATTTGCAATTTTGAAAACTCACATCCACTTGATCCATATCCTCGACGACGGTACCGTAAAAGATTCCCTTTTACAATTAGCTATTTACGGTTTGAGATTAACTCTCGGCCGGTTTGGGATTCGGGCTGACTGAGGGGGCAGTATTATTGGGCTTTGAGATTCGTGCCAAGTTAAAAAGAACGGTCCAGATCAAGTAATTGTAAAAGATTCCCTGTTACGGTACCGTCGGTGATATGAATTCAGCATAAATCCACACTCTTGATTTCAGTGTGTTTCATCATGATGTGATGTGAGTTGGAGCAATCCAAGTATCCATGTCATATAATCACATGTCCTAGATTTGCAGTGCACCATGACAAATTATGAAGGTGTACTTTTAAATGATTCTCTGCTCCTTTTTCTCATTATTTTCAGAGCATGTACCACTTTCCAGATCTGCTGCGGTCCCTGCATGGAAAGTGTCTCTGTCTATTTCTCCTTTTTAGTCTACCTTGAAAAATTTATGTAAAATTGTTTTACTATTTTTTGACTTGTTTTTGTTTTTTTTGTTGCAGAGTCGTTGTATTCATAATTTATAATTTAATTGGTCACCCATGTTAGGTCAGAAGAGATATGGATATATTTTTTATACTTATGACTATGATTAATGCAAATTTATTGGGGAATTTTTAGTTGCTAAACTTGTATATAATCATTATTAAAGTAAATACACAAACAATTCGACATTGTAAAAAACCAAAAATATAATAATTTGTATCATGTTGGGATTTTAGACTTTATTTCACAACAATTGTATAATTGAAAAAAAAAAAAAAGGACGAAAGAGGAGAAGACATGGCAAAAGTTTACCTTTTCTACACTCCGATTTAAAGATGACAAAAATCGTTCATTGTTTTAAAGAGAAATGAAAGTTTTTGCCTTTCAAATCCTATTCTTGTTATAACAAAGGAATTCCGCCATCTAGATTTCAAACTCGCGACTCCCATCTGAAGAACATTTTTAACAGTAGACCAGAGACTGATTATTAATTAAAGATCGTTGATTTTATACAGTAAGTTTAACTTCTTTCTCTCAAATTTCCGATTCTAGAGCAAACAACTCTCCTCGGCCAGCTTCGATCACGCTCTCACTTCTCTCCCCCCTTGCTCCAGTTTCTTTAATAAAGATGTTCTAAAACACATCCTTAGTGCAGTGTGTGAAAGTTCCAGCACAATGCTCAAATTAATTATATACAATTTCATCAAAGTTCATGTTCATCCAGATTCATACACAAAATATTTTTCTTATCCTGATTCATCCATATTCATATTCATTCTAAACCGATTAGGGTTTAAAATTTTAAAAGGTCTTATATTCAACTCCCTCTAGATGTCGTTAGAGACAATACATGCAAATTAAAAAAATATATACACTGAACACACTGGAATTCATCCAACACACACCAGAGATGCCGGCATTTTTATTAATATCCAAAGTTAATTAGAAATTAATATTTATACCCAGAATTCCCGACTTTCACCAAAATGCCAAACCGGCCATAAAATGGCCGGCTTACGTAAACCGGTCATTTTATGGCCGGTTTAGTCCTTTTTTTTTTAGAGAGACACTATGAAGATTACTTCTTTTGACTTATAATTAGCATATTCATACTAAAATACACTAGATTACTTGAAATTATGTTGAATTACACTATATTACAATAAATTATGTTGAATTACACTAAATTACGTTAAATTACGCTAAATTACAATAACTTCGCTAATTATGCTGAAATACGACAAATTACGCTAAACAACGCAAAATTACGCTAAAGTAGACTGATTTTGTGCCATCATTCATAAATCATAAAAAATATTAAAAATTGGTATTCTACAAGTTCATTATGTAACTAATTTACTGAGCTACTTAGATTAAATAATAGAAATGAAAATCTTAATCGGAAACTTCAACTCAAGTTTTGAGACTCTTCCCTTTGTTTTTTTGGCAATTCTGAATTTCAAAAAATGACATAGTCATCGATCACGGATGCATGCGTATTTTCGCAAGCTTTCCGAAAAGTGATCATTTGCTGAAATCAGACACTCGAGCGCTGTTTTATGACCGTTTGAAGTTCCGTCGCTGTTTTTTGCCTTTTCAGTGAAGATATTGTCCCTATTCATATGTAATTTAGTGTAATTTACCGTATTTTAGCGTAATGTAATGTAAATTAGTGTAATTTAATTTAATATAGTGTAATTCAATATAATTTCAAGTAATTTAGTGTATTTTAGTATAAATATGCTAATTATATATCAAAAGAAGTAATCTATCAAATAATTTAAACAAAAAAATTCAAATTTTCAGTGTTAGATTTCATTATCTTGCTCTTCATAGTATCTCTCTAAAAAAAGAAAAAAAGAAGAAGAGTAAACCGGCTATAAAATGGCCGGCTTATGGGGAGAGTAAACCGGTCATTTTATGGCCGGTTTGGGCATTTTTGGCGAAACCCCAGAATTCTGGGCATAAATATTAATTTCTATTAAACTTTGGATATTAATAAAAAATCTCGGTCAGAGATGCAAACCTCATAAATGACAAGTCCGATCCAAAAATCTTTTCTTTGATTTAAAATTTGATTGAGACGAACTAATTACATGTACGCTTTTATTGGTTTGGGGTCGTAATGAATTCAATGCATTATTGCTATGATTTTGACATCATTATATTTTAGGCCCGTTAGATTAAAATCAGACGGTTAAAATTGAGCCAAAAATCCGGTCTATGTAGTAATAAAATTGAAAGGTCGGATCAAATAGAAATAAAATGAATAATCAATTGGTGTAACCATACTCTAAAATAATTGCAGTATATATGGACTATTTTTTTTTTTTGTTGTGAAACAATTTTGACTACTAACTATGAACAGAAATGCAACTGGAATCAGACTAAAAATTCTTAATATAAAAAAAATATATATATAAAAAAACTTAGGCTCCAAATATAAAGAGATGGAGTCAATTGGACACTTTTGTTTGAAAACAAATTTTTAGAATGAACATTTGAAAACTAAAATTTATAAAATGTTGAAGAGGAAGGTTAAAAATGTCTCATTGTGCCTCTCCTTCTTTGTCTCCGTTTTTAAAGTTCAAATAGTCAATCTAACCTGCTCAACATGATCTCCATATTAAAATTTGCTTAGAGACCAAATTTTATATTTGTTTTCAAATCTTTTACTAATTTTTTATGGGTACAAAATCAGAAGTTTATGAACGAGCCAAAAACAGTGATTTTGTACCTATCTAAAAAAAATAGTAAAATATTTTAAAAAAATATATAAAATTTGGTCTCCAAGCATATTTTAATATGGATATCAAATTGAGCGGTGTTTAGAGTTTGAAAACAAAGATAAAAATGTGAGACATGATGAGATGATGAGGTAGGAAAGACATGAAACATTTGAACCCTACTCAATTTCGAAATAAATAAATACTTTCAAAATACAGCTTTGATTTTCCAGCCGGAGCTTTGAAATCCGCTTTGGATTTGAAATTCTCATTTATAATTTGACACTGTGGCCGGACTATAAATGAGAATTTCAAATCCAAAGCGGACTTTTAAAATTAACATAACTTTTAATTTTGTCAATTTTAAATTTCAATGCCTATTCTGAATTTTTTTTATCTTAACCTGTTGTGTCTAACCACAAAAAGGAAAAAAGAAGCAAAATAAATAAATTAGATAAATTATTTGAGATTTAATTATTTACAATGATAAATATTTATGATATTATGAATTTTCAAATTTTTTTGAAAAATATTTAAAAGATCTACGTGAAATTCTCCCAAAATGATATATATATTTTTTAATTTTGTCAATTTTAAATTTCAATTGCATATTCTGAACAATTCTTTCCCAACAAATTTATTTTGAACCTTTAATTGTGGCATAAAAAACCACGTGCAAAAGAAAAAAGTAGTGGGCTACAGTAGTCAACGGGTCAATAGTGTCAGACACCTCATAACTCATAAGCATCTTTTCAATTAATATAATATTTTCTTCATTAATAATATTTTGTTAGATGACATTGATAATGGATTAGATTCATTTATGTGAATGTGGGTGTGGGGTCACTGGGGTTAGGTGCCATGCCAGTGCTCAAGACTTTTACAAGATGCCTGGAAATAAATCTGAGGAATAACAGCAGATTGATTTCCAAGATGCCTACGGTCTTTGAAACCCAATCTGCTGTAATGGAATCAATCATCCGTATTTTCTTTCCAAAATGCAACTTTTGCAACCCAAAGTGACGAACTAGCACACCGTATTTAATGCTGTAATGGATGTCTCCAGTTTGAAAGAACAGGAGAGAAGTTGCGCAATTTAAAAGGGTACCCGTAGTCATAGGCATAGTGACAAATGAATTAGTCGAGTTCGATTCGGCAGGGTTAAATTTTCGTGATTCGGAAATAATTCGGCCTCACAAGAAAGGAAAAAAAACCTAAAAAAGAAAACCCATTTTCTTCGTGTTTTATTCACGAATATTTGTAAATTTTGTTTTATTCGCGTTATATTCGCGAATAATTCAGTAAAAATTCAGTCAACTGAATAATTCGCCGTTCGGTTCAGAAGCCCCAAACAAACGTTTTATTCGGAATTATTTGTGAATAAAACACGAATATTGTTACTGTGGTCATAGGGTTGCAAACGGATCAGATACTGATTGGATAATAGTAAAATCATATACGTATCCGCTTTTATTTTTCGGATACATATACGAATTATATATTAGACGGATACAAATAGATTACATATTGGATATTAAACGGATACATATTGGATATCTATTTCTCAATATTATTATTTATTAAAAATATAAATATTATTAAAATATCAAAGTTCATTATATTTATTTAATTGTAACGGTGAATAATATTATTTTTTTCATAATATATATTAAACCATATGATATATATCTACTCATTAGATATGAATAATTGAAATTTAAAATCATATTGGTGAAAATTCATATATTTGATATTTGTATTTAATTTTCGTATACAGATTCGGATACAGACGGATGACATCCTATCCTATGTGTTCGCACCACTACCTACTGTCTTAGATTAAAAAAAAGAAAAATAGAACTTTTGTTTTGCAAGGCAAAGTAATGGATGTCTCCGTTTTGGAAGAACAGGAGAGAATCTGCACAATTTAATTACCAATAAAAGAAATTTACAAAAAGAGAAAGGTCAATTACAGAATCAGCATGTTACCGACTAGCCGAGATTTTTATTAATATCCAAAGTTTAATAGAAATTAATATTTATGCTCAGAATTCTGAGTTTTCGTCAAAAATGTTCAAGCTGGTTATTTTATGACCGGTTTACTTTCTGTTGAGTATTTTAGGTATAGTGTTTTTATACTCTTTTAACTTTTAATATTTATAAACCCTCGTACCCAATGAATAGGTTAGTTGCAAGCGCACAACCTATCGATTGTAGTATTTAGGTATCGATCCGCAGGGAGATAGGGAAATACCAATTTTTAATAAAGAAAACTACTTCTAAAACTAAACAATAAAAGTAAAAAGGGGGGTTTTGTGTAATTTCGTTTTTGAAGGAGAATTAAAGTAAATTAAAAGTTCGTAACAAAAAGCAATAAAAGTCGGGAAAAAATCAAGTTTGAGAAGTCTAGGGGTATTCGGTCCACAATTTCTTGCTAATTCTATCTACTCGGTTTGTTTAAATTCATGTTTGATTATGACGATGTTTCTAACCTAAGTTAGCCTTTGGAACAAATATTAATACGAATACTTTGGGTGGACGAATTAATGTGCCTCGAATTCTAGGGCTGTCACTAACCTAGAGGGATATTTAATCACGTGCTTCAAAGTATATATCGATATTTGTTCTAAGGTGTCATAATTAGGTTTTGACTTCACCGCTAAGTCCTTCACCAAACCCTAACCTTAATTTCTATTTTTCCAGATTTGAATATCAAAGTACGGTCGCTTCTAATCCAAATCCTAAGGTATTTGCAATCGCAATTTATACTATCCTATATGATCATAATCTACTTTTAATCAAGAAGACTTAAGCAGGACAACTACAATTCAAGCACAACAATTTGCACTATCCTATATGATCCTAATCTACTTTGGGTCGAAATGATCAAAGCGGGACAACTACAATTCAAGTATAAATCATGAAACATCACAAATGATAAATCACAGAAATTAACATCAAATCAAACAATCATAAGAAAAACTAAAGTCCGAGTAAAATAGAATTAAACAAGTTCATGCTACATGACCTAAACCCCTAGAGAGAAACTAGCCTCTCATGGAGAAGCAAGCATCCATCATGAATTCAAGTACAAAATAAGTAAAGACAAAGAGAAACTAACTAGAGAAATAGAATACACCATTCTCTAATCAAAACCTTTAGTCTTCCTTGCGATTGCTGTGAGAATTCGCCTTCTTTCCTCTTGATTTGCTCCTGTGGTTGATGCTCTATCTCGTGAATTTCTCTCTTAGTAATGGTGATTATTATGGAGAAGAAATTCCTTTCCTTTTATAATGGATCTGGAGCATATGGACGTGGGGAATCATTTTAAATCTGTCCCAACGTGTTCCCCACGTTTCCACTTTCTATTTCCCACCTTTTGGGTCGTGGTCTGATGCGCCGAAAATAAAAAATCCTCCGAAATGGCAGTTTTTAGGCTGAAGCGGGCCAAGTGCGTCCGTACTGCGGCCGCACGCGTTTTGGTTTCTGTTCTGAATTTCACTCCAAGTGTTGAGTGCATCCGCACTGCTTCTCAGTGCGCCCGCATTCCTCTCGGACTTTTCTGTTCTTCTTTGGCTCAGGAGTCGAAATTTCTCTAAGTACAAAATGCGGGTCAAGTGCGTCCGCACTGCGGTCGCACTTTTCTTCTGTTCTGCTGGATTTCTTCTGTAAAATTCGGCTAAGTAAGAAATGCGTCCACACCAACCATTAGTGCGTCCGCATTACTCTCGGACATTTCCTCTGGAGCTTTCTTAAGCTTGGTTTTTCTTCTAAGTGCTTAGTGCGTCCGCACTCTGGGTCAGTGCGTCCGCACTTTGGTCCTTTTTCTTGTTTTCCTGCGAATTCCATACAGACAAATGCAGTAACTTGATTCTAGGGATATTTAATCCTAAATTATACTAAAATACATGATATTTGGTGCTATTATGTGATGAAAACCAGATCGAACATATATATAAATTAAACCTATCACTTTCTCCGTAAGCTGGCCATCTCTTTTTTTAATTTGAATTTTTTTGTTTAAATTATTTGTTAGATTACTTCTTTTGATGTATAATTAGCATATTTATACTAAAATACGCTAAATTACTTGAAATTATGTTGAATGACACTATATAGCATTAAATTATGCTAAATTACATTATATTACGCTAAAATACGGTAAATTACGCTAAATTACATATGAATAGGGACAATATCTTCACTGAAAAGACGAAAAACGACGACGAAACTTCAAACGGCCATAAAACGGCCTCGAGTGTCCGATTTCAGCAAATGATCACTTTTCGGAAAGCTCGCGAAAAGACGCATGCTTCCGTGCCCGCTACGCCAGATTTCAAAATTCAGAATTGCCAAAAAACTAAGGGAAGAGTCTCAAAACTTGAGTTGAAGTTTCCGATTAAGATTTTTATTTCTATTATTCAATCTAAGTAGGCAGTAAATTAGTTACATAATGAATTTGTAGAATACCAATTTTCTATTATTAAATTGAAGTTTACGTAAGCTAGCCATTTTATAACTGGCTTGAGTCTTATTTTGCGAAAGTCGGAAATTCTGAAAATAAATATTAATTTCTAATTAACTTTGGATATTAATAAAAATCTCGGCCGACTAGGCATAGGCGGGCGCGAACGAAAACACCTTTACCGTAGATAATATGTTGCCTATACTCGGTGTAAAAATGAAAAAATAGACCGCGTTTACATTTATGTCTTACATTGATAACCTTCTAGTACTAAGCCATTTAATACATTCATGAACAATCTAAATTTGCTTGTATCTTTGAAATATATTTATTTTTAAAATGTCAATTTTGAGTATTTAACATAAATTTTCAAAAATTGGTAAATTGTGAAAAAATTGACCTTTATTTGTATTTTAATGTTCTAGTTAAAAAAAGAAAAGAAATCTATCTAGGCCTTATATTATGTGATGTATTATGTCTTAACTTGTATGATGCTAGAACAAGTTTTTTTTAGTTTTTTAAAAGTTTTGTTTTAAGTGAACTGTATTAATTATTGGAGGTTTGAATTAGATTTTGAATTTCTAAACAAATGTTTTATTAAGTAATTTTTATTTTCATGTTGTTATGAAAATTAGAGGATTTTTATCTAATATTTTTTAGAAAATATTAAGTGACAGAGATTACCAAAATTATAGAATACATATGTTAAAGAAAAGTCAAACCATAGTCAAGTTAATGTCACATAAATACATAATAGATAGGTTCTGATTTCATATAACTATTAATAGACTTTTTTAATGCAAGCATATATTGACCATATCATTACAAAATTCACTTCAACAACAATACAAAAAAAAAAAAAAAAAATTTCTGTTCAACAGTTTTCTTACATATAAGACTTGTTATTAATTATTGTATTAGTAGAAATCAAATCAAATTAGCTTATGCAACAAAAATTCCCAAGTCAAAACACGGTTTACAATTACTCCGGTGCAGAGACTCTTCTGGAGACCGAGTGCACCAAATAATTTTGGACCGCAGTGGAAAGCGATAGAAAAAGAGAGGGGGGAATATGAAAAAGCGTCGTTTAATTACTATTTCTATGTCAAGTGATGCAATGTGTGGGAACGGGCGCCATCTCTTCTTTCTTTAATAATTCATACACTCTACAATAACTTAAATTTTGAGTTTCGATCCAGATCATCTAATCTAATTTGCACGAAAATTAAAGTGAACCTTGCATTCCACCTGATCAGACGGTTCCGATTTAAGCTCAAAATTGAGTTACTTCAGAGGATTCGTACTCATTCTAAGAGTTCATTTAACCTAAAATAACTCAAATCTTAAGTTTTTATGAAGACCGTCTGATCTAATTTTGCACGAATATGAAAGTTCTTTATTCTGATCAGACAGTTGGGATCTAAACTCCAAATTTGAGGTACTTGAGAGGATCTGGACTCTTTATTTTGTATGGTTATTATGAAAGAAAAAGACACCAAGAAAAGAGCGAGAGAGACAGACGAAGAGGAGTTGTGTTCGCGGGGTTTCTCAGAACTGAGAAATCGCAAATAGATAAAAGTGAGACCAGCGTTTTTCTCTCTGTCTCTCTCTCTCCAACCAAACAAACAAACAAACAAACAAACCCATGTGAGAAATCAGTAATCCCACTGTTTACAAATCGATCAAAGAATGGGAATCCCCAAGTCAGATAAAGATGTGGAACAATTGGATGTAGAAATGGAGAATAGTGAGAAAGAAGAGAAGATGATTCATGGAGGAGGAGGAGAGAAGAAAACAGTGGTGGTGGCAGTAAAGATGGATTCGCAGAGTAAAGAGACACTCACATGGGCACTGGTGAATCTGGCCCACAGTGGGGACCACTTCGTGGCATGCCACGTCATCACCTCGCCTGGTGCTTCCTGTTCTTCTCTCAACTTGGAATTGGATTCCATGCTTGCTGTTTATGAAGGATTTTGCAATCTCAAACAGGTTTTTATATTTCTACTTAATTTAGGTTTTGTTGTTCTTCTTTCTGTAGAAATTGTCTGGTTGTAGTTGAAATTTGAGTACTCATTTGATCATTTCCAAAATTGAGTTACTTGTCTAATTGATGGTAATTAGAGTAGTTTCTGAATTTTAAATGGTGTACAACATATTTTTGACATTTTTCCTCAATTTAGTGTGTAGTTCCATTTCTGGTAGTTCTTACTATATCTCCAAATATAGATTGAAAATTTGGTATTTTTTAATTTTGTTTTTGGTATTTCCCTTCAATTTTATCTTTATGAAATTTTTGGGGTGTAAATTGTCATGCTAACCCATTTTGACTTTTTTTCTGAATTTGCCCCCATTTTGACTCTTTCCAAATAGATTATCATTATTTTTTTTATTTAACAATTAAATTGCAATCTCTTGTATTAGTAATACTCATTCAGAGTTTGGAATTTTTAAATTTTCTGCACTTCAATTGTCAATTACCATAAAAAGTTTAGTTGGTTCTCTCCTTGTATTAAAACTATTAACCCAAATTTCTCAATATTAATTTTTAAAGTAATCCTAGTATTTTCATCGATCCTTTTATATATGTTCTAATACAATTTCTTATTTCCACAGATAGAATTAAAGCTAAAGATATGTAAAGGATTTTCACGTAGAAGAGCATTGGTTCGTGAAGCTAATTCCTTGGGAGCATCACATCTTATTCTTGGTGCCACTAGGAATAAGCACAAAAATGGGTACGTATAGCCTAATATTGGTACTATACTGGTTGTGCACTGGATAATGTGGTGAAGTCCTGAGTGTTGCTTCAATAATAATGAAATGGACTATAGCAGCAAATTTACCAATGAGTAGGGTTAAAATGCCCCATTGTTTTCAAAGCTCAAACAGTCGATCCGAACCGCTCAACATGATCTCCATATTAAAATTTGCTTGGAAACCAAATTTTATATTTTTTGGAAAATTTTTACTATTTTTTTAGATAGGTACAAAATCACTGTTTTTGGATGGTCCAGAATCTTCTGAAAAACAACCATTTTTGTACCCATCTAAATAAAAGGTAATAAATTTCTAAGAGGGATGCTTCTATGCACCTAAGGACCTATTTGTAAAATGAACATATTTTCATTTTAAAAGTTCAAACAGTCGATCCGACCGTTCAACATTATCTCCATATTAAAATGTACTTGGAGGTCAAATTTTACATTTTTTTGAATTTTTTTACTATTTATTAAGTATTTCACAAAACTAGTCAAATTCAGACCATTGAATTTTGTACCCATCTTAATAAATAGTAAAAAAATTCAAAAAAATGTAAAATTTGACCTCCAAGTACATTTTAATATGGAGATAATGTTGAACGGTCGGATCGACTGTTTGAACTTTTAAAATGAAAATATGTTCATTTTACAAATAGGTCCTTAGGTGCATAGAAGAATTTGCCAATTTCTAAAACATATAAAAAGTTGTGCACCAACAATCCAACATCTTTCTATGCCATTTGGTACCATTCAGCTCTGATATAGTTATAATCATGAATTTCATGTAGAGGTCATATATGAACTAAAGGAAGTTGTAGTGGTTTGGCTGATTGTGGTCTTTTTGGAGAGCAGTATAATAGCAATATTTAAAAAAAATTGTTTTACCAATATTCTATTTTAGGTTTTCTTTATCCATTGCAAAGTATTGTGCGAGGAAGCTGAGATCTACTTGCTCAGTTGTTGCCATAAATAGTGGAAAAATTGTATTCAAGAGTGAAGTACCAGGTTAGTTGGCTTATTTGTTTTGTTTATTTATTTCTCAAAAAATTCTCTTAATCCTATACAATAAATGAGTTCTGAAACAACTATTATTTAAAATTAGATAAGGCCAAGCCAAAATCTGAAGAAGGTATAAACAAAGAGAGTGACCTCTATTGTGTGTTACCGGCAAGATACCTTCATACCAGCATTGCCCCTGATACCGACAGTTCTAGATTTACTTTACAAGAGAAACCAGAGGAATGTGTACTTTCAGAATCTGGTAATGTCAATGATACCAGTGCCAACAAACCAACTAGCAACAATGAAAATACCGACTTGTACTGTCCCTGGCCCACTGAGAACCCAACCCAAGCAGAGAGTGAAACAGCAAATCAGATAGAGGATGGCCATTTGTACTGTTCATGGCCGAGAGGAGATGAGGCGAATAATACTAGTAGCAGTGTTAATGGATTCGGGTCCAGAAATAGTGACAGGAACTGCTCAGTATGCACTATTTCATCAGAGGATGAATTCAGCAACTCCAGTTCATGCAACTCACCTAGTGAATCCAATAAGAAATCAAATGGTGCGTCCCACTGTCTGAGAAAGAAGGTTCTAACTCATAGGAGGTGTCACTCGTCAGAGTGGCCTGTTGTGAAGTGGGCCATGAGGCTTCCAACCAGATTGCACCTAGAAGGGAGGGCCGATAACCCGGTAAGGAATGGTGTTCTGAGCTCGAGTAGTGACTTGAAATTGAGCGAAGATTGGCCTCCAAAGGAGTTGCAAAAATTTGAGGAGAAGTTTTCTTCATTCTGTAAAATTTTTGGCTATGAAGAACTTCAAGTAGCTACTTCAAATTTTTCAACTGGTTTGTTTTCTCTTTTTTTTCTTATCCAAAACCTAACTATTTATCTCAGGAAATATCTTAAACTGATGAAAGTTATTGGCTTGATTATGTTGTAGATAATCTGATAGGGAAAGGAGGCACAAGCAGGGTCTATAAGGCAAATTTCCAAGAAGGGAGGGATCTAGCTGTAAAGATGTTAAAACCCAGTAATGCGGCCCTTAAGGAGTTCATGTGTGAAGTCGAGATCACATACGTTTTGCGCCACACAAACATAATCTCTCTTGCTGGTTTTTGTTTTGAGAATAAAAGCCTTATTTTGGTGTATGACTACCTACCTAATGGAAGCTTAGAAGAAATTCTTCATGGTATGATGTTTTTGTGATTTCAAAATTGGATTATTCTTGTGCTTCAAAACAATTTGTCTGGGCTTTTACATATGCTAATTTAGTGTTTTTGAGAAATACCATTGTAAATATGCAATTTTTTTCTGGGCTTTTACTCGAAAAAAAATATATGAACAAATTTAACAAACACACACACACACACCTGCAACCACACCCACATTTTTTTTATCATTAAAAGATTTAGTTGCATTATTTGGACCATTAACGAGTATATACCCAATACATTTACAAAAATTTATGTTAATAAAAACATCTCATTATTGATAGTTTCTTTTTTCATTTATTTTTCCAGGTGAACAAGAGAACAAACCTGTGCTATGCTGGGAGGAGAGGTATAAGATAGCGGTTGGCATAGCTGAAGCACTTGACTATTTGCATAGTGGTGGTGGGTCCGACGAACCAGTGATTCATGGAGATGTTAAGTCATCCAACATACTGCTTTCGAAGGATTTTGAACCACAGGTCAATTAATAACTTCTATTTTTTATAATAATTTATTTGCGTAGGTTAGTATTGCCAACATTCCAATATGATTTAGTACTTGGGTTGAAATACAAGCACCTTGAGAAATACAATTAAACACTGCTGCTACTGTTTCAGTTGTCAGATTTTGGATTTGCAAGGCGGGTCTCATCTCCGGATTCAAACCTCACTTGCAATGATATTGCTGGCACATTTGGGTATGTGTGTGTGTTTTTTTATAGCAAATATCATATAACTAGAGGTTATAAGCACAATTGTGTATGTGTGTGTGTGTTTTTTTGAAGTATTTATAAGTAACTTTTGTATATTTTTCTCCTTTATGGTAGGTATCTGGCACCTGAGTATTTCATGTATGGAAAGGTTAATGAGAAAATTGATGTTTACGCATATGGTGTGGTTCTACTTGAGCTTATATCGGGCCGAAAACCTATTCAATCCGGGTCACCTAAAGGTCGTGAGAGCATTGTTTCATGGGTACTAATTCTCCTTAAAACCAATAACTTCTAATTGATAATTCCATTGATTTGCATTTCATGAGCAAAAAATTGAAAAATTGACAGTATACTGTATACTTCTTCTTATGATATCTTATCATTTTCTTTTTGCTGTGTAAAGGCAAAACCGATATTGCAAGATGGAAATATCGAAGCCTTGTTGGATCCGGGTTTGAAAAATGCACATGTGGACGAACAAATGAGAAGAATTATACTGGCAGCTTCCTTGTGCCTTAGAACATATTATCAATCCCGACCGACAATGTCTCTTGTAAGAGTTCCCGTTTTATTACCTTAATATTTATTTACCAGTTCACCCTCGAAAGTCTTAATTTTAATTTTAATTTTTTCTGCTATTTTATAAATGACCCTTAGGTGGTGAAGCTTCTTCAAGGGGATGAAGAAGTAACAAAATGGGCTGAGTTGCAAGTCGCAATAGCAGAGGAAAGCTGTGACGGGTCAGATGATGAGGTAAAAACACCGTCCGGTTCTAACATCAAGTCATATCTCAGTCTTGCATTGCTCGATTTAGAGGATGATTCAGTCTCAGTTGCCAGTACAGTACAGACAGTAGATTCAATCTCTGTCAATACCTCCATCGAGGATTATTTGGATCGATGGAGCAGGTCTTCAAGTTTTGAGTGACTAATTTTTTTTTTTTTTTTCATTTTTAGTCGTGTAAATGCAGCGTAATTTGTGTGTTGTTTATATATTACATAGCGTTCATAGGAATTATCAGTGTTTCCTCTGGAATCCATTTACCATTGCTATTGTGCCTATTGACTTAGATTGTCTTATTTGATCGAACTGAATTAGTCACATTTATGAGTTTGTCTAGGCTTTTAAATTTTCATTTAAAACGTAAATCCTAATTTTTTATTTTTGGATTGGAAATGCTTTGAAAATCATTATCCATGAAAGAAAGATTGTCATGTATTAGCAAATAATTTTTTTAGCAATGTTTGGTTCATTCCGACATCATAACGTGCCTAAAGCATGTATATTTAATTTCATATATAAATTCGTCATTCATGCAACCACCCTGATCATGTAAACAAAAAATACTATATATTCCATCAATCCTTCTTACGTCAAATGAGAGGTATAAGATTCTCACCTAAATGTACACAATTAGGTGATATGTGGCTTGAGCAACACTGAACTGATTCATCTCCAACAGCCAACAGGTCAAGTTAATGAAGTTGAATAAATTCACAAAAGCAGAGTGCTTAATTAGTATTTAGTAGAGCCGTTAGCTTCCTACGTGGGCCCCACGAGCAAATTAAGTTGCTATGAAATTTGAATCAAAACATAAAAATAAGAGATATCCCAAATTAGAAAAAAATTATGTCAATTTATTGAAATTCAAGTTGTATTACATAAGGTTAAAGAAAGAAACCATGTATGTTAAATACCATAAAACAGTAATTTTACCATACCTGTTGATTGAAAGTGAAATATGTCAATACGCATTTCAATATTGATTTTTTTTTTTCAAATATCTTATCATTAAAGACATTTTTGATTTCGTATATTTTAAAACTAGTTATAAAACTCCTAGCAACTTATATATTAACTTAAGAACAATTAATTACCAGAAGAATTAATTTTTTCATTGAATCATATATATGGTATGATTTATATGTGTAAGAATCATTCATATCATTTAATTAATCATATCATTTGTATTGTTCACCTAAACATGTAGCTAGGCTGTAGCCCATCCACGTCCATGTCTCCTCAACATTAAAACTAATTAAAAGTGTGACCCGCTGCAGCTCTCTGCTTTATACTAATGACTATATAGAAAATAGTAAAACTAGTTGTGTCAGATGCCATTTACTCCTATTTGTATGTTGTTTATATATTATACATATAATATAGCTTTCATAGAGATAGAATTATCAGTATTTGCCATGGAATCCATCTAACCATTGCTAGCTATCCTTTATCCTCTTAATTACCATATATATCCTACCCATGTACATGTTCACATGGCCACACAAACTGTTCTGCAGAAAACAAAAACAAAAACAAAACAAAACAAAACATTCTGAACAAATCCAAGACGTCCGATTATATATGATCATTCACCAATGAATGACAAACATAAGAGTTAGCAATTAACATAAATCCAAAACTTGCAAAAGATATGTCAATCGATGAAAACACAAGTCTTATGTAAAGTAATGTTTTAAAATACAATTTTGTTCATGTATGCAGAAGATCATTGCATACCGTATGCGGATTTAGATATATATAGTTTAATTTAAATAAATTGTAGTTTCATGTTGTGAATATGTAAAAGGAATATATATATATGTTATATATTAAAGTCAATTAGTATCATAATTGTATTGTAATCTAGTGGTTGTGTTATTATTGGGAGTTTGATTCTTCCCAGATAAAATTAATCTGGTCCGTCTGTTTCAATTTGCTTGAGTCAGGTACATGGGAGGATACGGATCCAAAATCATGTCACATTACATTGCAATACAATATTGTATTGGCATTGGCGAACACAAATGAAGGTCAATTATCTGTTCCAGTTTTTCTTTAATAAATGTAAATAAGTATAGCCCGATCAAATTTGAACAAGTAAAAGTATATACACGTTGTTTGAACCATAAGTCTAACATAAATAATAAATAACAAATAATATGCATATAATAATTTATTTTACTTTGTTTCCATTTAAATGTAAAGTATTGACCCAAACCAATTTATTATTGACCGAGCCAATTCGTTCTTGACCCAACATTATAGCTTAGTAGGTTGAATTCAGATCTCCCCCTTCTCTGACCCGTTTTAATTGAATTCAATCGGATCAGGAATAAGCTGAGATGTTGTTGACCCGATCGACCTAATATATAGTTTAGTGGATCGGATTGAGAACAATTAATATTTACATGACCTATTAAAAATAGATTTAAGTTGTCATGATCATTTTAAACTCAATTTGTTTTTAAGATTTTAGAATTCTGTTATTTAAGCTGCTATACGAAACAAAGCATTACATTACACGCACAATTTTTGAGTTTCAAAATCGACACTGTTTTTTTTTTTCTCTCTTGTACTATATAAGAATTATTATATTTATTAATATTTATGTAAAATCAGTCGGACTGAATTTTCATCATAGGAGGAGTCGGATTGGATGCGAGTTGTTGAAAAAAATAATTATAATAATTTTCTGATTAAGGTCCAAATCCAATTCAACCAAAAGTTTGGACATTTATAGAATATATCAGGCCTCATAATATAGAACAAAGAGTTTTTCTTTATAATAAATAGTTAAATATTTTCAGACTGCTACTTTTTTGTTTTCTTTTTCACATGTATGCCATAAAATTAATATCACCTAAACTGAGAGAAGATATCAATTGCTAGGAAATAATTAGGTAGTTTCATATTAATATGTAAGAGGTACAGATGTTAAGAAAAAATGTATAATGTAAAGAAGGCATTTAAAAGGAAAAAAAAAGCTATATCTACATTCCTAGCTACAATTAACAGGTGTGATATTGCGTTAAATCAATACCTGAAAACGGACGAAAATATTACCTGAATTGTACTGGAGTTCAATCTAAATTTCCGGTCCATTGAGAAATAACCACAAGTAAACATTTATATTGAAAAAATAGAAAAAATAGAAAAAATAGAAAAATCTAAATTTCCGGTCCATTGAGGAGTTCAATCAATATATTATGGAATTGTACTGGACGGTAGGATTAAAACCATCAGATCTTTTTGACATGAAAATTAATGGGGCTTGGTGGATTTCGTCCTGAACCAAGTTGGTCGGACGGTTGACATTCCTTTTTTACTTGTGCGCTCAATTAGTTTTCTCAAATATCTCAGTTGATTAATATACATCTCCATCTCCAGTATCATATAATTAATATATAGAGTGATGCTATGGTGCTTTGGGAAGCAAAGATGGTGTTTTACTTTCCGCTCATATTTATTTTCAAAATTCAAATAGTCAATCCGACCTTCTCAACATGATCTTCATATTGAAATGTGCTTGGAGACCAAATTCTTTTACATTTTTTACATTTTTTGGAAATTTTTTACTATTTTTTAAATTTTTTTGAAAATCATTGTTTGAATATTTGAATCAACTGTTTGAACTTTGGAAATAAAGATACGAGCAGGAAGTAAAACACCCTCTTTACTTCCCAAAACATAATAGCCTATCTCATATATATACACACACACACCTATTTGTAAATAATTAAGATTCATGGTTTGGTACAATTAATCATTCGCTTATAGATGTTTATAAATAAGCCAGCGCTCACAAGATTTTCGTTTCAACATATCATTTATGTTTTTCACCTAAGCACATATAAACATGATATATCTATGACTAAAAATTATTGATTTTTTTAGTCGAGTTCCTTACCTGAAAGGTGATGATTATCTCGTTAAGTCATTATTTTCTAGTACTAAAATGAAAGAAAATATAAAAGGAAATTAATTGTGTCGTAAAATTTTAGATCAGCTTGCTATATATCTGTGAAATCAGATTCAAACAAATTGCTAAGAATCAGCTGTTTCCAACCGGAAACTCGATTTTTTCTTAATGAATTTACTGATATATGCTTAAAAATTGAAAATAATTAATTATGAAAAATTATTGAAAATAATTATTTTTTCTTAAGACTTAACACAATAGATTTCACAACAGATATTAATAGGTATTACAATCAATTACAATCTCGTCCAAAAATAGGCCGACTGGGCCTGAACTAGAGAGAGTTATATGACTTGGGCTTCGAATATAATTTCTAATTTGGGCCTGTAAAGGTGATTCCAATCACGTTTTGTAAGTCGAATGACAAAAATTAACCAACAAAATTATGAGGGATAAGATCTTTTTGTAATTAAGAGATGCTCAATTAGATCTTTTTTCTAAATTCCGACGTAGTATGACAAAGTTAATGTTCAAAATTAAGAATACTGCTAAGCAGTTTTTAGAACCGCATTAGTTTCTATTTTGGTTGAATCTTAATTTTAGAAGAAAAAAATTATAATTATTTTCGATCAAAATTAACAACAGTTATGGACTTTGTTTATCTGACCATTTATTTATTTTTCTCATTAATTGAATTAATCCACTACAATTAATCTAATTGATTGTAGCATCATATATAAATCAAGATAATTATATTTCTCATGTTGTTGTTGAGATATAAATTTATATGACATGCCATATATATCAAATAAATTTATTTAAAATCAAGTTTGTCATCTCATGAAATTAATTAGTACGAGGGAGATGTTCACTTGTCCCATTTTTCTGAACCTTCAAGAAATATTTTTGTGCTTGGCTCCTTACCTGTAAAAGTAAATCATAGCCCATCTATATATATATATATCGAATCTATTTTGTCCATTTCATTGATGCTCCCTCTCTCCATTGGTTTTCCTAATTGGAAGCCCAAAGAAGACAAGACGTATGGGCTCAGCCCACAATATAAATAAAAATATTAGATAACTAAGATAAGGATTGGTATCCTCTGGAAAACAGGACCCTGTGTTATCCTCCATCTCCACCGTTCATTTAATCCAGCAGCTTTGATCTTCTTATTTATAAAAAAGCACTGCCCGACAGGCTGACCGCTGACCAGCTCTTCTCGCTCTCCTCTCCTTCACCTCCTCCGCCCAGCTCAACTCGGCCTCCCCTGGATTTCCTTTTCCTCTCCCTCCCGCCCCCAGCTCGCCCTTCCGTAAGAACCTCTTTCTCTTTTCATAAGGTCTTAACTTTTTCATATTGCTTGCTGCTCTTGCTCGAACTCGAATCTGAGTTTCTTTTGTTTGTGTAAATTGCTTGATTTATTAAAATAAGGATTGAGCCCCCCCCCTCTCTCTGATCTGTGTGTGCTTGATTCGCGTTCTCAACCTTACAATTTTTGTTTTATGTTAAGCGCCAACGTGCTTTCAATTGATTGAAATTGTGATGCTAGAATTTAGGGCTTGCTTGATTGAATAATCTTGGATTGTTAAACCGATCAATTGCTTGAGTTGTGCACAGAGTCCTTTTTATCTGTTTGGGTGACTCTCGGTTCCTTTTAATTGAATTTGGGACTGGTACCAGTTCGGTACCAGTTTTGTGGCAGGAGGTACGGTCTCCACCAGTGTTGTGTCGCATATTGGTGTGAACCAACTGTTAAGAAGGGTAACCTCAACTATGCTTGATTTTTCCATGATTTGAGCCTAAATTGACATCATTTTAGCTTCGTATATGCAATTGAGTGTATTTTATTCCTATTCTCACATACAATACTTGAAAACAACAGGTCCTTTAGGTTAAACCCCAAAACAAGGTAAAAATACCAAATGATTTTCTCTTCTAGATTTTTTTTAAATGCTCAAATCAGCCAATTCATGTTAGTAAAATATGAGTAAACATATTTCAGGTTCCCTTTTTACCATTTCAATCATTCCACTTACTAAATCATTGCATTTACTAAATATGATTTACTTTTACAGGTAAGGAGCCAAGCACAAAAATATTTCTTAAAGGTTCAGAAAAATGGAACAAGTGAACATCTCCCTCATACTAATTAATTTCTTATCCGAGCTTATTTTTTTCACCTCAACTCTAACATTGCTTGCATTTTCACTCTGGTATGGAAAGAAAAGGAAACCAGAATGAATGCATCTAGGTACATATAATATCCACAAATGAATGCATCTAGGTAAATTTCCTGCATGAACTCACATATATATGACATACAACTACAAACTTGAACGTACAAATTAAAACCTGTCGAACAAAAAGTTGGCAGTCAGCCCAGGCTGCTGTTGTTGTTATTATTATTATTATTGTTGTTTTTTTTTTTGTTATTATTATTATTTTTAACCTTTTTCTTTTTACGCTGTCAAACATGCAAGTCTGAGACAACATTAGATTAATATCATATAGTCATGAGAAACTAATTAATGCAACATCATTTTTTGCAACTCTTCAAACAAACAGACGATTTAAATATTTTTTACGTTTGTTTAAGAAAATGATTCATGAATTATTCACTCCACAAACTAACTAGATGGAATTGCACCTCTTTATTAGTTATAAATTATATAACAAAGGTCGTCAAAATGCACAAAAATGCATGGTCTTATATATATATATATATATAATGCATATTTAGAAATCTCTTACCAGAAAACCGGGGAAATCAGAGCTCGATGTGTATCTAGAAGAACATAATTCCAGTTATGGAAGTGTAATGCTCCAAAGTATTAATTAAGCTATGTCTAGTTAATTTAGTGCGAGATGTTCTACGTGATCCTGTCTCTAGGATTGTATCAGAATATGAATTTAGCACAGGAAGAAGAAAGTCCAAATTAAGGCAGAACAAGCTAGCTTCAATTTGTACCTAAGATTTGCTAAAAGAATTTGCTACATATATAAGATATCCATTGAACATGCATTTTCGAATGAAACTGATGGAGCACTCTAACCAATATTACAATCTACTCTATTGAAGATAATATTAATTTGCTTGGCATTTTATATAATAAAGTTTGAATAATAATTAGTGATTTACTTGTTACAATGTTACAAATGATGATAATTAAAATGTATGCCTCTTGCTTTTAGAAGGATTTTAAATGGAGTAAATCTCCCATCCTGTAACCTTCTGTCCCCTAACAGTCTCCCAACTATAACGTCTCTCCATTTACGGAAACTACCGTAAATGGAAACTATCGTTCCATCCATCTCTCTTTTCCACCTTCGCCTTTTCCCTCCTCCGCCCCGTTGCTACTCTCACTCCGCTCTCGTTCTCGCTCTCACTCTCGTCTTATTGGGGCTCCCACCTCCGCCCGGTCATCGTTCCCTTTTGGACCGCCGCACTACCTACCTCCGCCTTTAGTCTCTTCGTGCTCAATGATTTATAAGATGAAATAATAGTTGTTTATGAAGAGGGAGACAGAGAAGGAGATGGAGAAGGAAACACTATTAAGATATGTGTTTTGGTGCACTATTACGACTTTCTAAAAGAACTATTAAAACTTTCTGAAGGCAATATTAATTAAGACTTGTCAAAAGAAAAATTAAGACATGGAAAATCCATTGTTAAGTCTTTCTAAAATCACTGTTAAGACTGGTTGAAATAACTATTAGAAATTTCTAAAAATATGACTTGTGAGAAACACTATTAAGACTTACAATATGAGGTATAAAGTCTTGGAGAAGAAAAAAAAAACAAATAAACTCAGAAGTACGACATGGAAAATCCATTGTTAAGTCTTTCTAAAATCACTATTAAGACTGGTTAAAATAACTATTAGGAATTTCTAAAAACACTATTAAGACTTGTGAGAAACACTATTTAGACTTACAATGTGAGGTATAAAGCCATGGAAAATAAAAAAACAACAACACAAATAAATTCAAAAGTACTACATCATGTATCTCATTTGGAATATAAAATTGAATATAAGATATTCATAGTTTTAGATTTACAAAATTACTCACAGATAGTTGGAAAAAATGAATGAGAATAATCGGAGGAAAAAAAAAGAGTGAGTGAAAGAAATATTTCTTTTTTTTTTTGGCTTGAAAGGCAACTTGGAAGAAAAATAGTTATCACTATGAAGACTTGGCTAAAGCACTACTAAGACTGAATATAGTCAGCGTTGATTTTCTAGTTGGAGAATTGTAGTTGGGGAACTGTTATCACGTTCCTCAATTTTACTTTTATTTTTCTATCTTGTTTTTTAGTTAAAGAATTAGAAAAAAAAGATAATAATATTTTTGATTTTCTTGCTGTGATAAAAATTAATTTAATTGAAATTGATTGTACATTTACATTTTGATTTTTATGTAATACATGTGATTGAATGTGTGAAATAAATGAGTTATGATAGTCTATTATTATAACATCCTGAAAAATTTGAGTAATTATTATTTATGCTTACAAAACTTTTTCATAATATAATAAAGATTATAAATTTGTTTGGTAACATATTTTATTTATAATTATATTACTTTACAAAAATTTAGAGTTATGAAATCGTAAAATTTTTATGTTTTTCTTTTTCTTAAATCACATAGGTAACCATATTTATATCTAATTTTATATATTATCAAATATCATGAATTGTCTGCATTCGTTATATGTCATAACTATTTTCATTAATATTCTAACATTATTGAAATATACTAAATATATTCCTGAGTCATATCTTCATCTGAATATTCTTTATTTTGGTAACTCTTCATTTACACGTGATTCACACTATAGAATTATAATCAGTTATATAACTAATTTTATATTTTTAATAAAAAAGGGCAAGCAATTCCCATT
Organism: Carex parvula; assembly: GCA_025461045.1. Classification (NCBI taxonomy): domain Eukaryota; kingdom Viridiplantae; phylum Streptophyta; class Magnoliopsida; order Poales; family Cyperaceae; genus Carex; species Carex parvula. The sequence goes on along the minus strand of JAJGRW010000400.1, from coordinate 382,092 downwards.
GCACCCCTGGTTAAACGCAACTCATGATGTAACCACCCCTCCTAATTTTTATTCTCCTGCCGCCTCTCTATTTTGTATTAATCCGCTCCCCATTTCAATTTTCCTATATATTATCATGTCCATTCCCTGCCGCGTCCACATAAGAAAAGAAAAAGAACCACGAAAAAGAGATTAAATTAAAGAGAGAGAAAAAGAAAAGGAAAGTAGAAAGAAGTAAAGAAATCTTCTCACGATAATTATTTTGATACTTAATATCAATGTTCGATTCGAATTCCGACTACATCGCCGTGAATCTAATATGTCGTTGCAATCCGATTTGAAATTCCGAACATCTCATATCAGGTAACCGGATTTCTCTATAATTTGTGTTTTCGTTTTGTATGGTTGATTTGGATATTGGTATTGCATATTGGATTATGATGTCATATTTGACGCAATAGCGGTTTTGAGGTTGGAATTTGATTTGTGATTGTAGCCTCCCACTGTTGGTTGGACTTCCAAGTGGGTTGGCGGCCTTCTAATGTTGGATGTATTTCCCATTCGATTGGCGGTTTAAGGAATTGTGTTTTATGAGAATGTGGGAATCGCCTGTGGCAGGGATTACACATGTGTGAATACGATGTGACTCGTTTTACGGATAACCTAGACCGACGTGCTATTTGTTAAATATGCATGCATAATTTCATGTGTATTTGTGTGCATTAATCCGACTTGTTTGAATGGTTATTAAGTTAAGCCAATTATAGAGAAGCGCGTCGTTAAATAACCGGTTACTGAGTTTTGTAGTTGACTTCATTTTGTATTTTGTTTTCCTTTCTGTTGGCGACGTAGGTTGAAGTACCAAGAAAAGTACAATGATGATGTTATAATCATGCCCCAGATGGTCAATATCTGGGGTGTGACAATTATCAAATAATAATAAATTAAATATTATATTATTGCAATTCATTATTATTTTTTCGATAAAAGTCCTAAATGACCCGTTTCATATATTGAAAATTGGTAACTTTCTCAAACAGACAAGTCATAATAGCATAACTACTACAAAATATTTATAATTTATTATCGGATAATCTAAACAGTGTAATATAAAATAAACAGTGTAATATAAAGGATTTTGCTAATATGCTACGCGTATATAAGGGCCTTCCGTGCTACGGCTCACTTTTTGAATTTTCAAAATTCTAACGGTCGATCCGAACCGTTCAACATGATCTCCATATGAATATGTACTTGCAAACCAAATTTTACATTTTTTAGAATTTTTTACTATTTATTAAGCCACTTTGAAAAAACACTAATTTGTACACAACAGTAAACTTTTCTGGACCATTGGATCAGCGATTTTCAAAGTGGCTTAATAAATAGTAAAAAAATTCTAAAAAAATGTAAAATTTGGTTTGCAAGTACATATTCATATGGAGATCATGTTGAACGGTTCGGATCGACCGTTAGGATTTTGAAAACTCAAAAAGTGAGCCGTAGCACGGAGGGGCCCTTATATATGCGTAGCACCGTAGCACTGTCCGTAATATAAAATACATATAAGATTTATTCGTCACAATATAATAAAAACAAATTATTTGATCAATTTGAAAATATTTTTAAAAATAAAAGAATTGGACGTACCAATGTGATATTTCGTGTCAATGTGAGATATATATATATATTTTTTAATTTGATACGACGTGCCGATGGAAACATAGATAGGAGATATTTTGTGGATCATTTCAAACATGACTTATGCATGCAGCTGATCTGTACGAATGGTATAGTATCTGCGATACTCCCGTCGCTAATAAAAAAAACACATTTCTATCAGTATACCCTCGCGTATAGTCACTTAATTTTTACCCTCGCAAATACTGTCTCATTCTTATTTTTAATACTATTCCAACTGCACATTATTGTATTATAATATTATTCCATCTACACATTATCATTTTTTAATACTGTTCCAACGACACATTACTATTTTTAATACTATTCGAATTGAACATTAATGTATTTTAATGCTATTCCAACTTCACATTAATGTATTTTAAAACTATTTCAACTACACATTATTGTATTTTAATACAATTTAACTACAACTTATTATTTTTTAATGCAGTTTTTAATACTATTCGACTGCACATTATTGTATTTTAATACTATTCCAACTACACGTTATTGTATTTTAAGGCTATTCCAACTACACATTATTGTTTTTTAATACTATTCCAACTACGCATTATTGTTTTTTAATACTGTACCAACGAGACATTACTGTTTTTAATACTATTCCAACTGCAAATTATTGTATTATAATACTGTTTCAATGACACATTACTGTTTTTAGTAATATTCTAACTGCACATTATTGTATTATAATACTATTCCAACGACACAATATTATTTTTTAATACTATTCCAACTAGACATTATTTTTTAATACTATTAAAACTACACATTATTGTTTTTTAATACTGTTTCAATGAAAATTTACTATTTTTAATACTATTCCAACCGCACCTTACTTTATTATAATACTATTCCAACGACACATTACTGTTTTAAATATTATTCAAACTACAGATTGTTGTAATTTAGTACTATTCCAACTACACGTTCTTGTATTTTAATCCTATTCCAACTACATATATATTATTCCAACCACACGTTATTTTAATCCTATTCCAACTGCACATTATTGTTTTAAATATTTTTTCATCTAAAGTGAAAAAGTAGATATTAACTTGAAATTTTTTTCAGCAAAGTTAGAGGTTAAGCCACCTCACTAAATTAATATCCACAGGAAAACTTTTATTGAGATTCCTAACCTGTAATTTCTTACACAGAAAAGATATATATTTTTTTAATACTAGATCAAAATATCGAGTCCAGTGATATTTAAGGACAAACTATATATCTTATCAATATATCTATTAACAGTATTTCGCCGCCAACGTAACCTTGGAAAAAAAAGAAAGCCGAAATTAAAACAACGGATAATAATGACCAACGCAAATTTGCTTATTCTTGGGCCATCTGAACTCTATATATCTATGCCTCCCTTTATGGCTTTATGCACATAAAAATCTGAACTCTTCATCCAGCAACTTTTGGTCGATCGTGTGATCGATCTTAGTCTCTTAATCTCTTGTACATATTGGCTATGAGCCAATACCCCCTTCTTTGTGGGTACATATAAAGACTATTGTTTGTGGATAATTATCCAATTTTAATGTTCAGAGGAGAAATGTTAAAATATAAAAGAAATCATGGATATACACATGCATCCAAGTGGCCCCTGAGATATATGTAACATTTTTTGAATCTGCATACAAGCACTCAGTCAAATACATTCAATATCATCAATCTCAATTGTTAACAATTAATTGGCAATAATACATTTCGATCCAACAATTAAGTACTAGAAAAATAACCAAACTTAATCTCAAATTTCCTAAACAGTACTTCAACGTATTAATGACCACTGATATTACTACTTGCGGAGAAGCTCAAGCGCACGCACCAGAACAGGCCTAAATCTTGCGATGTTGAGCTTTATATTCTGCTCAACAAGATAAATCCTAGAGGACACCGCATATCCTTGACGAAAAATGGAATCTGGGTCGGTGAACACAGGGTGATCTCTTGGATATTTTTCAGAAAGCGTGCTCTCTTCCTCGCTAATGTTATACTGTATATACCTCAGATTCCTATCTATGGCTGGCAAGCCATAGTCTTCTCTTGAGCTCGGCTTTCCTAGAGGTGCAACCTGGATGTGCACTGCATTATCAGGAAGGAACATGAAATGAGTGAGGCCTGCTCCATGCACACCCATCATTACATCACAGGAGTTCACGATTTTGGAGAATTCTGCGAGATTAGAGTCAACCTCTTGTGCCAGAACCTCATAACCCAGCTTCTCTGCCATGGAGATAATTGCTTCTGTGTTGGTGAACTTCCTCGTGCGGCTCCTTGTTATGATCAAAAGCTTTGGTTTTCTCTGACTGATGTCCACGAATTCTCGATCAAGGGAATATCCTGTCCTCAAAATTCTGGCAAAATCGACCATAGAATAGTTCCCCGGAGTTCTTGACGGGTCGATACTTATTTTTTTGTGGCTATGGAGGTTGACAATCACACGAGAGTAGCAACGCGCACGATCTTCATTTTTCAAATCTATTAACTCGTAATTAGATAATTTACTAAGAATTGGTTTGTACTTCCCGACCCACCAGGCTTTCATGTTGGTTATCAGAAACTGGACTTCTCCATTAAATTGTCGAGATGTTATAAATAGAGGGATCAAGGCATCGTTGAAGTCATGGTAGAAGTTTCCTAAGAAGCCTCCATTTGCAAAAACAATAGCAGGGATGCTTTGATTTTTTGCACAAGTATAGGCCCTTGCGCTGTTGCTCGTGGAAGTTATTTTAACTTCACCAATCCTTTCCAATAAATTTGGATCAAACTTGCGGGGATAAGGCCTGATTCGAACTATTTCATCATCACCTACTTGATCCCCATTTTGATGGTATCTGATGAAGAAAACTGAAGATGAGGCACCATAAATTCGAACATCGCCTTTCATATCACAAACATCAGATCTATCAGATGAGTAGTCGCAAAATGGTTGATATGAGGAAGTTGTCGAACTTGATTTTTCAGCTTCTTTTCCTGCACAAAAGTAAAATTCTGTAAGTCGCTAGACATATGAAGTAAATAATTAATATGTAAATAATTATAGTTGTATATCCCGTGCGGATCGATCATATTGTAGCTGTTGAAATCGAGAAATGAAAAAAATGTAACCTAGTTACCTATACACTGAACAAAATTTGTAGTCCTTGGTGGACTCGTGAGAGAAATCAGACACAGCATTACAATCACCACGCATGCCCAAAGCAAAGCATATCGAAAGTTTTGCTTCATCTTCAGAGGTTTCCAAAATGACATCTTCATCTCTCAATTGGAATTGAATTTGAATCCCCTGATTTTCAGTCTTCTAACCTGGCACATGATGAACTTGTTTATACTTGTTAACCAGGCACATGATATTATTACTTAATTTGCAACTAACGGATATATAAGAATATGTTCAGGGGCCTATTCAGGATATATAAGAATATGTTCAGGGGCCTGTTCAGGATATTATTACTTAATTTGCAACTAACGGATATACAAGTTGCTATGCATAGTACCGTAGCCTCACTCCAGGATTTTTGTGGGGCAACAAAATAGCGAATCGGGTTTAAAAATAATACTCTAACTTCTAATTTCTAATGCTCTAACTTCAAAGTCTAATAACCAATATATAAGAACTAAAGAAATTTATTCTAATTGTAACTCTAATTACAAATCAGAATTTCAGAGGAAGACAAATAAAATTCAAAGAGCAGGCAAAGTAAGTCCGGACCTATATAACTTCATAAAAATTTAAAATCCAAAAAGAACAACTGTTCCCTACCTGATCTTTATTGGGTTAGCTCCTGACTACGCTGGAAGCACTTTAATTACCATTATCAACGGTACATTATTAATTTAAGAGAAATTTAGATATATGTCCATCATAATTTTAATTTTTTTTTTTTTTAATTCTTAGTAGAGGCTACTAATTAAGGTGGAATGTTACAGGCACCTGCCCCACGCAACGTGGGTAAGGTTCACTACATAACTAAGCATTCCATGCTATACAACACATCAATTTAGAACAGAATAAAGTAAATATTGCCCTAGCCTATTCCTGTTCTAGTCAAGTTACAACACATCATAACTTCTTTAGTTAGATATTTCTCCATCCAAACTTGCAAATTTAGTTATTTCCCCATCTAATTAAACTCATTGATTTTATTAATATGTCATTTCTGATTTTTTCTACTAAAATATAAATTAATAATGATTAAAAACTAAATTGACAAATTTACCCCTTCCAAAATTTTGTACCTGCCCTCCATCTCTCTTCTCTGTGTTTCTCTTCTGAGAGGAGTGAGCCTCATCTGAACTCTGCCCCTCTGAAACGAGCATCTTGGCTGTGGTGGTGCTTGACCCTCTGTTTCTACAGAGTTTTGCTTACTGATTATTTCAATTTGTAAAATTCTTAGGAAGGCGAGTGCGAATAGAGGTTAAATATCATATATCAGTAAGGAGAGGGGAAATTGAATTTGAATTTAATTTTTGAGTAAGACTGGAATGACTACCATTGCTTCTTCTTCCTCGGTGCTGACTGACTATCATAGCTTTTAATTTTATTTCGAAGGGTGTGCATTGCCAAAAAGCACAAATTCATCAAGGAGGCAAATCTGTCACAATGCTCCCCATCTACCCGAAGGATCAACAGTACATAAAAACACCAAGTTATGATTTCCTCGTTCATTAGGAGAGAGGAGAGAAGAGAAACAGAGAGAGATGGAGAACTTAACAATACCGACTTTCATGATGAGTTAATTAATTAAACTATATTTCATGATGAGTAGGGTTAAAATGCACTATTGGTTTTGTGCTCCAATCATGCTCCACGTCTTTTTCTCCGTTTTCAAAGTTCGAATAATTGATCTGAACCGCTCAATACGATCTTCATATTAAAATGTGCTTTAAGACAAAATTTTATAATTTTTGAAATTTTCTTACTATATTTTTAGATAGGTACAAAATCACTATTTTGGATGGTCCAGAATCTTCTGAAACATCGATTTTGTACCTATCTAAAAAATTATTAAAAAAATTCCAAAAAATATAAAATTTGGTCTCCAAGTACATTTTAATACAAAGATCATGGTGAACGATTTGGATCAACTGTTCGGACTTTGAAAATGAAAATAAGAATGTAAAGCATAATTGGAGCACAAAACCAATGGTGCATTTTAACCCTGTAAAAATCATTCTTTATAATAAGACTGCACACGATAATCATTTCATCATATTTTCTATATTGTTTACCTAAACATGTATAAGCATAATGTTTCTACTACAAAATTTCGGCAGAATCATGACATTTTTAGGCTCATATAACAATGGGCATAAGACGAAAAGCACAAACAAACAGAGATAGGACGGGCCACTTTTCAAATGACACTTGGGCCGACCTTAACAATGGGCCGTGGGAAGAATTAAATTGGTCAACATTGTTACTAGCAAATTAATTGATGCTAATTTCTAGCTATACTTAGTTCAACATTGTTACTTTGTTATTGTATACAACTAATTAGAGGTTTGAACAGGCTAGCTATTGAATGGGCCTTTTTTTATGGCGATGACTCTAGTCAAGAAAATTATCCATTTTCTTTGTCATCTTGAAAAAAAGAGAGCAGAATATACACAAGATTATTTTTCCATCATATCTCTGAACTTTTTAGGGGAAATGAAAATTCTATTACCAAATTAACATTTGAAATTTGGACAGTTTTGAGTCTTAAAACATATATCATAAGGTCCAAAGCATTAGTTGCATAAATTACTCCATCATAAGATATCCCAATTAATTAGATAGATAATACGAGCTATTACAAGAAACTACGTAATCTAATAATAAATAATCAGAGCTCAGTTGACTTCTTCTGCGTGGCCTTCTTTCTTCTTTGCCAGAAACATATCGGTGAGTACATTCTTTGAATTAAATGATGTCTTTACAAGCTCCAATCCCTAGTAAGACAAATAAAAATATAAAAATAAAATAAGACAACCAAACCAAATATACTTTTTAATAATCAGAAAAGCATTAATTAAACAAACTAATTAATTACAACGCAATTCATACGCATAAATTTCTGTAGTATAAAATTATCAGAAGCACTTGAAGAAAACAAAGAATTATATTAAACTATTTAATAATTATAAGAATGTATGTACTCTCATGGAACAGATCGAGCTGACCTGGTGGACATCAAGCTAGGCTGACTGTTTTCTTTTCAAACAGGCTTATATCCTTGTGCCCCATTTTGTTCAGAAGCTCAATACTCGCTATAGGTGTCATACGAACCATTGATAGATCATCCATTACAGCATAAGTAAAGCCAGATTTAACATATCCGTCTCTTTTGACTGTTTCCTTCGTGACACAGGGCCCCACAATAGGACGTTCGTCCAAAAATTTAGGTCACTCAAGTTGGGTCAAATTTACTTTGGTCATTTGACGTCTCGATCTAGTTAGGGACGGTTTGACTTAGAAAAAATACCGAGTCAACGTGTTTTGATGTAAATGTGTAAACATTGCACTCATATTCTCCTCTTCCAACAACAATTATCAATTGCAGGTAGCTGAATGAAGAGAAACAGAGATCAGATATGTGAAATTGATATTTTTCTAACAATTAGAATTGATACCTAGAGCTTGTTCTACCTTTAGCAGCAGAGAAATGATAAAAAATGCTCTTGCTTATTGATTATAAGATCTTTTCCAAATCTATATATTCTTCTTTCAACTGGTTCAAACTTCAAATAATTGGAAACTAATTATTTATATGAGCATAACCTGTGCAATAAAATGCATGTGTCTACTTATATCAGAGGATGTTTCATTATTGAGAATCGCATTAGGTATTAATTGATTGCATGTGATGTGTGGTGTCAACGACAGGGCATGAGGCTGAATCTTTTTAACCTTTTGGTAAAAGTGTGGACATGTTATTCTTTTTAACACCAGTTCTTTTTCTTCGAAGTTGTAATCATTTTTGTTTTAGATATTAGAGTTGACCATAAGTGGAAAACATTGAATCCCTCGCTCATATATATCTCATATCTCCAAAAGTGAACACTATTAAAATTAGTTAATGACAAACAAGACGATAAATAGGAGATACCATTTAACTTTTTACAGGCTGGAGTGCTTGCTGAGACAAAAGGAAGGAACAACAAAAGTTCCACCAAACGGCCAATTAGTCATCATGGGAAACATGTGGCGCAGATGTGCCGCCAGGATGAAACAGGTCCTCTGAACAACAATCAGTGCAAGTATGTTGAGAAGCAAGATAATATGAAGCTAATCGGGCCGCAAACCAGTTAAGGTTTTCTCATCATTGGTCTTATTTAGAAAAACAGAGAGTTACTAGATTTGGGAAATAAAGTAGCTCAATCTTTTCTATATTTTTATAATTGTAACGTTAGAAAATAGGCAACCGTTTAATAAGTATAGGGTCAAATGCAGTGCCGTTGTAAATATGGCTATATAAGCCTTACTGTATCCAAAACTCAGATTATGAATTTTATTCAAAATCATCACAGTTTCCGCATTCTTTAGTCAAATTCTCTGAAATCAACACGGTATCAGAGTTAGTATCAAACCATTAAACAAAGAGAAAGAGTCGAGCCAAGAGAGCCAACAAAGAGCCTTATTCTCACCATAAACCAGCTAACTGGTAAGCAATACCAGTACCAACAAAATATCCAAAAACAATGGCTCAACAATTCGATAATACCAAAGTCGCAACCATAATACTTTCTGGAAACCAAAATTCATGGTCCAGATCGATTATGCTAGCACTCAGTGGTAGAGGGAAGATGAGCTATGTCACTGGGACAGAGAAAAAACCAAAACTAGCAAAAACCAAATAGCCAACTAAAGAAAAAACCAAAACTACATGCTCCGAAGTATTAATTAAGCTATGTCTAGTTAATTTAGTGCGAGATGCATGTTCTAGGTGATCCTGTCTCTGGGATTGTATCAGAATATGCATTTAGCACAGCAAGAAGGGTTCTTGATGAACTCTAATTAAGTCTAACGGCAGAACAAGCTAGCTTCAATTTGTGTTGAAACAGATATACACGGTCCGTGTATAATTGTATACGGACCGTGTAGCGCGCCGCCAGACAGAATAGGAAAGTGGCAGCTGGCCCTTTTATTTCTTTCCTGTTTTTCTTAGTTAATTTGTTTCTCATTTAGAAGATTATGATTGTATCAGATATAGAAGAAAATAAGAAAAAAGATAGTAAGTAATTTAGGTAGCATTTATCTATATATTCCCTTCTACCTCCTTTGTAACAATTCATTCAAAAAGAAATAGAAAAAGGTGTGTGTGAGTGTGGAGGACGTAGGCACCAAGTTGGTGCCGAACCTCGTTAAATACTGTGTTCTTCTCTTTCTCTGTTTGTGTGTATGTTTACTCGTGTAAGGACCGTATCCAGTGATACACGGTCCGTATAAGAATTCCGCAGGTTGATTTTTACATGGTATCAGAGCGGGTCTAGATCTAAAGACCAGCAATGGAAGACATCTCTAAGACAGGAGGTGGGAAGGACCAAGACCACAGTGCAGACATGACACTTCTTCAAGCGCTGAAGGAAACATGTGGCGCAGATGTGCCGCCAGGATGAAACAGGTCCTCTGAACAACAATCAGTGCAAGTATGTTGAGAAGCAAGATAATATGAAGCTAATCGGGCCGCAAACCAGTTAAGGTTTTCTCATCATTGGTCTTATTTAGAAAAACAGAGAGTTACTAGATTTGGGAAATAAAGTAGCTCAATCTTTTCTATATTTTTATAATTGTAACGTTAGAAAATAGGCAACCGTTTAATAAGTATAGGGTCAAATGCAGTGCCGTTGTAAATATGGCTATATAAGCCTTACTGTATCCAAAACTCAGATTATGAATTTTATTCAAAATCATCACAGTTTCCGCATTCTTTAGTCAAATTCTCTGAAATCAACACGGTATCAGAGTTAGTATCAAACCATTAAACAAAGAGAAAGAGTCGAGCCAAGAGAGCCAACAAAGAGCCTTATTCTCACCATAAACCAGCTAACTGGTAAGCAATACCAGTACCAACAAAATATCCAAAAACAATGGCTCAACAATTCGATAATACCAAAGTCGCAACCATAATACTTTCTGGAAACCAAAATTCATGGTCCAGATCGATTATGCTAGCACTCAGTGGTAGAGGGAAGATGAGCTATGTCACTGGGACAGAGAAAAAACCAAAACTAGCAAAAACCAAATAGCCAACTAAAGAAGAAAGTGCAAAAATCAAAGAGTGGCAATCGACTGATCACATGATCATGTCATGGCTCATAAACATAATGGAGCCCCAAATTGCCTGTGTTCATGTATCTCAATTCATCAAAAGAAGTGTGGAACACCGTAAAAAAATGATATGGTCAACAACACAATTTCACCCATATTTTCAGCCACAAACAAGAACTTGCACAAATAAAGCAAGGAAATCAAAACAACTCAACCCTCGTGACAGAGATCACAACAATATGGGAGAAGCTCAAAGTCTACATATTAATTGCAGATCGTGAGAATGAATAATTTTTCTCATTCCTTGTTTGTAAAACAGAGAATAAATATTTCTTGTCCTTTTTTTTCGACATTGATGGTGGCTATATATTGATATAGATTATCCAAAATGACGTATCCAAACTTCTACTGACAGCATCTGCCAAGGATTTTCAAAAAAAAAAAAGAAAAAAAAAGACGTATCCAAACTTCTTTTAAATGTTCATTAATTCAGCGATAAAATAAATTGTAATATTGTAGATGATATAACAGTAAATATTATTTTATTTTAAATATCATTATAAGATTGAATAGAGTAGAGCATCTAAAATTTTTGGCTTCAGCCAAGAAAACAAGTCCTTTTTTTTTGTTTTGTATTGATCAAATATACAAATAGAAGGTGTGGACAAGGTTTTTTTTGTAAAGAATACTATATATATATATACCCTTTTTTTTTCTGATCGAATTGGTCTTGTTAGGTCTGATATATTTGTATTCCTTATTCCTTATTTTAATTTTATTAGGCTATGAAAAAATTAGATCCTACAAATATTTAAGCATATGTTTCAAACTTATGATAAAATGTTGTTAATATGTTATATAATTTTTTTTGAGTGAGGCTACGGTGCTATGCATAGCACGGATTGGGCCCGTGCTACGGCTCAAAATTTGACTTTTCAAAATTCTAATGATCGATCCAAATCGTTCAACATGATTATAAAGTGAATATGTACTTGCAAACCAAATTTTACATTTTTTCGAATTTTTTTACTATTTTTTTAGATAGGCTGTTTTTGGATGGTCTAGAATGTTCAGATCAAGTGATTTTCGAAAAAATAGTAAAAAAAGTCGAAAAAATGTAAAATTTGGTTTGCAAGTACATATTCATTTTATAATCATGTTGAACGGTTCAGATCGACCGTTAGAATTTTAAAAAGTCAAATTTTGAGCCGTAGCACGGACCCAATTGGTGCTATGCATAGCACCGTAGCCTCACTCATTTTTTTTTTTTCTGAAAACAACTAGTTCATGATTTTATTTTTCACAAGTTATTTCTGAAAGGAGGCCAGTTTTTATTTTAACTTTTATTTTCACAATTTTTATAACATATTTACCTTTGTAATTGTTAAATGGACAAGAAACAACTTGTGTGTTACACTATTAAACACATCCCCCGATATTTTGTGATGTGTGCATTACAATGTTACATGCGTTCCCCCTCCCCCATGCATACACGTTTATCGAGTGTGTGCGGTATAGTACGGCATGTTTTTTCCTCTCAGCCAAGTCAATTTTTTTCCGGGCCTGCTTTAAATATTTGGTACTCCTTTTTCATGTCACATTAGAACAGACAGGTTTGATCTTAATCTATTACGAGACGCGGTGCGCCGGTACCTGACTATATCTGAACTCAGTTTAGCCGAGGTCTCACCTATTGAAAAGATTGGGAAGGAATCTGCCTATTTGTCTCAAGGCGCAACATGATGACTAAATTCTGGGTTTGGGTCTAACTCTTTTATGTTGAAAGCTTGGGGATGATGTTTGTAGTTTCCTTTCAATACAAAATGGGCCTAAACTAATAGGTAAGGTACAACTGCACCAGATCTCTTTCAGCTGTCTGTTAACTAAGCCTTAAATTGGTCGTAGACTCAGTTTAATTTCAAAGCTTAATTTATCTTATAAGTTTACCTTGTGGTCTATTTCCATTTTGGTTGTATAAGCACTCAGCAAGTGACAACGGGTTCCTCAATTCAAATCCTTCATTATGAATCATGTCTCAAGTCCCTGTTACAAATTTACTGAAGCAGAGATGTACATAATTTAATGCAGCTTCTGTGCATAAAAAAATTAGAGGATGAGTCAAATATTCATCCAATTTGACTAAGACAGTAAAGACCACATTTATAACATATTGGGGTACTTGTTACCAGTAATGCCATAAATTGGTTTCAAGAAAACCATATATATGGTTAGTTGATGGGGTTGTGAAATTTAGCGACTTCTCTTCAAAATGCCTAAATCAGACATTCAGAATGGCTGAAATCTAGCTATCCTTTGTCAGCGTAAATTGAAAGATTGAAATAGCACTCAAATGTGAAGCATTTCAACCCAATTTTCTTTTCCTCTCCTTCAATTGAGTAAAAATTAGCAGAAATATATATCAGTTTAGAATTGTCCAAAAAAAAAATAAACGCATTTTTCATATCAACCTGCATGCATGCGAAATTGAGTTCAACTTTACATAACAGTGAGCCATAAACAAAAGCATTTGTAATACTGCTTTGATAACATGCTTCATACATAATTAAAACCACGTCAACAGTCAACACAACACATGGATATTTAGATCCAACTAAAATAAACAATACAAACAAAGCAATGAAAATGACTTCATTTAGCTGGTCACATACAATTCATAGAGGAACATTTCTTACTCAGCAGCTTCATGATTTTTTTACAATCCTCCTCCGAATGAAGATTTCTAAAATAAGCATAGCAGTAATTACCATCAGCATTACGCGGTAGCTTTGATTCCCAAACTTTCCTTATCCTTTCTATTCCCAAACGAAAGAGCTTGGGAATCTAAAACAGAAAACAAAATTTATAATTATATAGTCAGTAGCAATATACTATAGAATTTGGAAAGACAAAATATTAAAAAAATGATGCAATTGCCAAAACACCTAGCCCCTTTGTATCACATAATAAAACTAATTTGCTCTGTCCCTAGCAAAGTAGCAAATATCAACCATAGTAAAGCAACTAAAACTAGCTAACATTCTTTTCCAGTAGAGTCGACACAAAGAAATACAATTGAACCCAACTGAAAGTTCTAGGGTCATTTGAACAATTAAATAAAAAAAATCAGAGGGCAATTCATGCTAATGCAGAAGTTCATTGTTTATTTCAAATTAACTTTCCTAAAGAAACTAAAAAGAAAAAATTGAGAATAATTTCATGAATTATGTTGCTTCTATAACTTGAACATTAGTTTTAGCTTGTATGTATAATTATACAGTTTGATCCCTTTTTGTGTTAGTTATTTTCATCAAACAATCATCCCCCATTCATACGATAGCACATATAATTAAAAATTCTAAATATATAGGTTACAAAAATAAAAAAGATTATGCACCTCATGAACCAACTTTAGTGATTCCTGAACGGGACAATTATGGAGCATCATGGTGACAGCTTCCATATTGTGCTCGTGAAAGCAAAGGGTCAAATCCAAGTGCTTCAAATTAGAAAAATGTGGCACATCTTTTCCTAATTTCGGAAAAATAGGAATTGGGTATTCCCCATACTGTACAAATCAAACATATGTCAACAATATCTCACCGGCTGAGCGGGGACCAGTTTTGCCAGACTATTGTCCATTTTGCGATCTTTTGTACGACATGTATGATCATTGTCCTCTTTGTGAAACATGAACATAGTCTGTTGGTGTAAATGGTTCTGTGTTTACTTTCGTTGATACCTTTTTTTCTTGTTTCTTGGTTTCTTGGGATTTGATGTTTGATGATACGTGGGATAAGCAATTCAATGGTGAGATACTGAGATGAATTTCTACAGTAAATCAGTAATGACCTTTTTTAAAGTATATTTGTAGAGATGATTACAATATAGAGTATTGCTTAATTTCTAATTGTTAAAATCGCTTGAATCTTGTTTTCTTGTTTCTTTCATAATGTCGTGTTGACCTTAGCTCAGTTTCTGTGACCTTGCTACATGCAATTAAGAAATAAATTGCAATTTAGTTTGTTCCTTTTCTTCACATACTTTTTGTTGTAGTGTTTTTATATTAACAATCACAAGTTAGTTTAGAGTTAAATAATGCTAATCATGTGGATCTTATATAGCCTTAGGAGCTTAGTGAAGAGTTCAAAATACTGAAATTAATTGCTAAAAAATTATAGTTGTTAGGGTTTCTAGAGTTTGAGAAGAGGAAGAGAGCAAGAAACACAATAGAGAGACAACTAAATTGATTTTGAACTGCTTGTTATTTTTTCCATGATTTTGTATGAGATGGAAGGAAAGACGGGAAATAAATCAAATCCATTTCAAACAAAAATGGTCTTCGAACGGATTAAGAAAATTTATCCCAACATGTTTAAAATTTCATAAAATATCATGAAATTTATGTTTGCATAAATGTTTACTCACTAAACTTTTGTCATAGAGTTACAATCACCGAAATTCCGCTATATTACAAATTATATTTGTGAATGATAAACTGCTACATATTCAATTAAAATTAATGAAAGTATACCATAATAATCTTTATTGACCAAACAATATTTCTGATTACTAAGCTAAACAATTATGCATAATTACCAAAAAATAGTTTAATATTTTTTTTAAAGATGCTTACTGCATCCATAATCAACTGTACAATAATAATCTATAAATAGACCATTTAAAGATAGATTACTGCATTACGTACGTACGGGCAGCAATGCAGACTACTTGTCGTCATTTCTCGTTCCAACTGCTCAGCCGGACTGTGATTTTGCAGAGCTGTTGCAATTCTTGAAACACAACAGACATGCATTTTCTGTTTCGCATTATAATCTTGATGCAATAATCACAGCTGTTAAGAATTATTATCATATATGTAAGAATTATGAGTTCAAATTATATTTTTAATGGTAAAAATACAATATATTCAAATAGAAATTAATAACATAATAATCCTTATTGACAACACAATACTTCTCATGACTAAGTTGCATATTCCATTAAAATTAAACAATACTGAAGGCCAAAACAATATTATTATTTCATAAAACAATATAAGCTTCTTTTTTTAAAACAGATTACCGCCTCTATTGTTATACAAAATCAATCTATAAATAAACCATTGTAAGATATTTTTTTTATTTCCTATGTTGTATCTACAGTTATGTACTAGATGTACAATATTTGATTAATTTATTAACTTAATCAATATATGATATAGACCATTTTAACCAATCTATGATTCATTGCAATTAATACAATTAATAGGTATAATTAACAATTAATGAAAACTTTGCAACGCAATTAATATTTCACAATTAACTTTGTATATACATATATATATTATATTCCACTTTAATCATTCGTGGATTACAGGTTTGCATACAGCATATTGACAAGATATTTCATAATTCATTTTTGTTGTGATAAATTTTTTGACCGTAAAAATAAAAAAAAAATGATATTATCATACCAGTGGATTTGAAGTAAAATATGAAGAATACGCATTTCAATATTGATTCTCTCAAATATCTTTATCATTAAAGACAAATGTCGAATATTTTAGATCTAGTTAATTTAATAACTGCTAGAAGGTTATTAACTTATATGGTATGCATGATATATGTCTAAAAATCATTCTTATATATATAATAAGACAGCACACAATAATCATTTAATCACATCATTTATATTGTTAACCTAAACATGTATAAGCATAGTGTTTCTATGACTATGACTACAAAATTTCTGCACAATCATATATAACATGTCTAGACTGAAAGGTCATCATCTCATTGTTAGTACCCGTCTAGCCCAAAACCATGTCATATTGAATTACAATACAATAATTAATGTATTGGTATCTACTAAAAATAGTACAACAACATTTACACCTCTATTCTAGTGGCATAGGAATTGGCACTAAGTTTCTATTGGAGGCCCAAAACGCACACATCTATATCAGAACACACAAAAAAGAAACCTATCCCACCTAAACTGGTGATTTTTTTAATAAAGAAAATGGAAAATGTTTCCTGCTGGAAAGGGAAGGGCGGGATTTAAATTGTTTGGATCTCGTTTTCTTGTTGATATGTGGGATAAGCCTAATGAACACTAAAAAAATGTAACTAAATCATATGCATTGAAGAATTGCCATAGAATGTTACATACTGACTCGGTCACTCGCAATATCTTCTTCTTTCTTGATACAAACCTATATATTTCTGATGATGCAAGTGACAAGTTCTTGCAGAAGAGTTAATTACCATGCAGTATGTGAATTATTTATTAATTCAAATTAAGGATAATAGCACTTTATAATAACATTCACAAAGATAAGTATTATTTTTCAATAAATACTGTTTGATGTCGGTATAGTATAGAAAATTAGTTTCAATACACTAATTTAAAAATGCTATTCTATGTACAACATTAGAAACCGACTTCCAACAATGGAATTTTGCTGAGCGGATGCCAGACGAAGCAGACATCAGCAGATGTGGGCCCGGACGATGGAGATGGCAAGCCCTGACGTGGAGTGTTTACCCACTCATTGCAACAAGAGGATTTGGTGACGAAGGTGAGACAGCTGCTGACCACAGAAGGTTTCGATCAGCATCCCTGCCTCTACTGCAGCGATGCCAATGCCGAGGCTCCGTTCTGCTTGGAGAACAGGGGTAAAGGAGAATAGATTTGTGTTTCTTATTTTTGATATATTGTCAGTATTAAACTTGTGTTTCGTTAGATCTGTGTTATGTTTGAAATATAAGATAAAAACTTTTTTTAGTCTATTGCTAATTAATGTTATTTTCGTAATTGTGCATTTTAGATAATGTTGTAGATGTTGATGTTTTCAACCGTTGACCTAAAGCTTTAAAAGATGTATATCAATGTTACAAAAGAAGTACATCAAGTACGGGCAATATAATATACAAAGAGAGATCACTTGATAAGTTATTTATTTTAATAATTTTAATAATCTTAAATATAAAATTTAAATTTTAAATATGACTTAATACATATGATCATGTATAAAAGTATTATGAAATTTGTTATAAATTTTGAAATTACTTCAGATTTTTACACTTTAAAATTAGCAATTTGTAAAACATCATGAAAGAGTGTACTTATATTACGTAAAATTTAATTATTAAACTTGAGGAGGGATCCATTTACAACATAACATTCTATAGGTACAACATCTTATAACATGATTTTTTAAAGTCCAAACACTCTTCCAAACCGTTCAACATGATCTTTATATATATAAATGTGCTTGGAGATCAAATTTTTACATTTTTTTTTGAATTGTTTTACTATTTATTAAGATGGGTGCAAAATTTAATGGTCTGAAAATAACATTTTTGTAAAATACTAAATAAATAGTAAAAAAGTTCAAAAAATATGTAAAATTTGATCTCCAAGCATATTTTAACATAGAGATCATGTTGAACGGTTTGGATCGATTGTTTGGACTTTGAAAATTGTATTGTAAGATATTATAACTATAGAATGTTGTAAGTGGATTCCTTTTCATTAAACTATTCATATGTCCAGTGCAGACCTATATAAGACTATATTTTAAGCTAAGTATAGAACTCCAGATAAAGATTACAACTCGGAGTGAGAAAAAGAGAAGGTGGCAGGTTTCGTGTGCCCATGATCAAATTTGATATTCGTCGGCCCAAACTGTTCAGTGTTGAGAGGGCCCTATCTCAAGCCCATGAATTTCAGAGAGTTGCGCGCAATTGAACTGTTATTCAATTAAACATCTTTCGACCAAAATGAAAGAATTTTCAACTCTAACCGTTTATGAATGAATGTTGGAGCTCATTTTCGGACGGATGTGCTTTTTAATTTAAACACGGTTTTAATGAAAGTTTTGAGAAAAGACATGATTTACAGTGTGTAATTAGTATTTTTGTAGTAGTGATCTATATGGCAACTTAGTATTATTAATGAAGAAAAACAGGGCTTTCCGAAGTGTGAGAACAAATGATGTTCAAGCGATCTGCTCGTCTTTGATTGCACAAATATATAGTTTCCCATATTTTTTAATAATTTTAGCTGACATAATATGCATGCACTCAAGAAAATAGTCGACTCAATAATAAGAAATGTCTCGTGAGATTAATGAAGAAAAAATATGAGAGGACAATTCCAATCATGCTGTGAATTTTGATTACTGTACTGCATATTGTGTTGGTAACTCATCAAACAATCTTGTGTGTGAGAACTAGCTTTTGATCTAGAGGCAAATTAATGCACATGGTCTCCATGTGGAGGTCATGGGTTTGAAACCCAGATGTGGGTAATCCTTTGTCGTAATAACAAGAATATTAAATAGTTGGGTAGCTTGATCTCTAACTTTACTATAAAAAAAAACAACCTTGCGTGCATTTGAACACTTATATCTTCTACTACGAACATTTTATCGAGTTAACTTTTTCACCTTAATTAATATTTCACTAATTTCTAAAAGTAAAACGAGTCTAATATTATTTGGGCATATTTTTGTTAGTTTCTTGACACTTTTTGGTACCTTATTTTAATCTCCATAAATTTGTCTATATATTAATTTTCCTACGTTAATTTTTACAATATGATGTTATTCATAAAATTACTTTAGCCTCTTTTAGATTGTGCATCGCTTTTATTAGTTCTGTATACATATTTTGTGCTGCATATTAGTCTCAATTTTTTATTGTTCATGTCGTTTGTGCATATTTTAAGTATGCTTTAAAATTATGAAAAAGATTTCTCTCCTCATTAGAAAATATTTTCACTTCTTAATGGTTATGATTATTACTGGCTTATTGCAATAATTTTCAGTTAAAATTCTGAAAATTCCAATTTAAAATTATTTTGAAGTTGTTGTTCTCATATACAATATTTTATTGATTAAATTTGTTAGGGAGAACTTTCACGGACATACTTGTTCTCATTTCTCAAGGACAATATTCGTAGTTTTGCTAAAAAGATCTTTATCAACTACATGTGCCATTATAATTATAAAAATGAACCATAATATGGGCTGAATCAAAACCAGACTTCACATCTAGTAATTAAATGTGTCATTATCAAGTAATTAAATGTGTCATTATATTTTCCTACTGGATCTTTTACTAATTTTCATGTGTAACATTAGTCAAAGTGGTGCAATCACTTAAAATTATTATGCGGCTGTCGGACACTTAATAGTAGGTTTCACTATGGAGAATTCATCATTATAATTGAAGACTTTGGTGAACATGGTATTATCTTATTAATTACATTCAAAATTTGTGTGCAAGAAAATTGATTTGCCGGATATCAAATTTGATTCCACATGGCATTGAGAAATTTGAATACGATTTGTTTGTATGTATTGTTGGATTCATTAAATTGCTGTGGGGACAGATTTTTTTATTTTGATTAATTAGATTGGAGTAGGTCCGATGGACATCGTACCTACTTTGGAATTGATGGGCTTCAGGTCCGTCCTATCCGCTTTACAATTCGTGCTCATGAATATTGAAGCGAGCGCACAAATATTAAAGCAAAGCACATGTTAACGAAGTTCTTACCGCCATTGAAACTTAAAACTTGTCGTGACAAGGCGGGTTTGATTGAGGATTCTACCTCATGAGTCGGAGGAGGAAATTTTGTTGGGTCCCGACCTCAACTGTCAAGAGCTACTTTATATGTAATTAGCAATGGTAGTTTTTGAGGGTTCTAATCCACAATTAGCAATTATCCGTTCTCATTGCATAACACCCTATCTAGGATAGGATCTTATTACGAGTTGCTATTTAAAAGGCATTAATTTTGGGATTAGACAATCTCTGGATTAGTCACAAACTTTCTCTAATGATCCTAATTTCGAGTATTGATTTTCCCGAGGTCACAAACTTTTTCATATTGATTTCAACATATTTTTGCTAGTTTCTTGACACTTTTTGGTACTTTATTTTAAACTTATTAATTTTAATCTCTATAAATTTGAGTTTAAATTTTCCTATGATTTTACTGGGTTCTAAATAGCGCACTGTAGCATTTTTGGACCATAAGCTATGACGTTATTGGTGTTATAGCGGCGCAATAAGAAAATAGCGTCGCTTTTTTTAGTTCTGCATGTATATTTTGTGCTGCATATTAGTCCCAATTTTTTTTTGTTCATGTCGTTTGTGCATATTTTAAGTATGCTTTAAAATTACTGAAAAAAAATTGTCTCCTCATTAGAAAATATTTTGAGTTCTTCTTGATTATGATTATGACTGGCTTATTGCAATATTTTAAGTTAAAACTCTGAAACATTCCAACTTAAAATTTATTTGAAGTTGTTGTTTTTTGTCATACATATTTTAATGATTAAATTTGTTAGGGAGAATTTTCACGGACATGTTCTCATTTCTCAAGAACAATATTCGTAATTTTGATAAAAATACCTTAATTTATCAACTACATGTGCCATTATAATTATAAAAATGAACCATAATATGGGCTGAATCAAAACCAGACTTCACATCTAGTAATTAAATGTGTCATTATATTTTCCAACTGGATCTTTTACTAATCAAAGTTTGAAGAACATGTAGTTTTCATGTGTAACATTAGTCAAAGTGGTGCAATCACTTAAAATTATTATGCGGCTGTCGGACACTTAATATATAGTAGGTTTCACTATGGAGAATTCATCATTATAATTGAAGTCTTTGGTGAATATGGTAATATCTTATTAATTACATTCAAAATTTGTGTGGAAGAAATTGATTTGCTGGATTCACTAATTAATTATCAGAGGAATAAGACTTTTCAAATTTGATTCCACACGGAATTGAGAAATTTGATTACAATTTGTTTGCTTGTATTGTTGGATTCATTAAATTGCTGTGGGGACAACTTTTTTTATTTTGATTAATTAGGTCGGAGTAGGTCCGATGGGCATCGTACCTACTTTGGAATTGATGGGCTTCAAGTTTGTCCGATCCGCTTTACGATTTGTGCTCATGAATATTGAAGCGAGCGCACAAATATTAAAGCGGAGCACACATTTTGTAAAGCGGATCGGACATATTTGGAGCCCATCAAACTCAAAAGTAAGTCTGATATCTATCAAACCTACTCCGCTCTATTCATTCATTAATGTAAGGCATGACCAACACATAAAAATATAAAGTTGCAAATTATTTGTGTGATGGTATACTATTTGTCTCATGAAATACCATTTATATATGACTAGTACCACTGATTTGTATTTATTATTTTTTTGTGTGCCCAAAGACTAGTACCACACAGAATTGAAGTACAATACAAGTCTTTAGGGGGAATAACGATATTTATTCACAAGCATTCGACTTTAATTCATTCCATGGGCTACTTAATTACAAAAAAAATCTTAAAAAAAAGCTCATCGAATGCAAGACAACACAAAAATATAAAAATATAAAGTTGCAAATTATTTGTGGATGGTATACCATTTGAAATAAAAGTACAATTTCTTATGAATTACTATTTATATATGACTAGTACCATAGATTATATTTTTAATTTTTAATTTCTCATTCCATCGGCTACTTAATTACAGAAACAATTGCAATTTAATGTATGTGGACTGGGTTTAGTGTTTTGCAAGTGAATATTTGTATGGTCCAAATAAATCTTGTCGAAAATTGCACCGGACTTTTAGTAAGTAGAAGACTCATCCAATCAAATTTTAATCTCATAGAAAGCTACATTCATGTGTTGATGGATCATACCAACAACACCTAATTCTATAAGTAGGTGCAATTGATATATTGGGTAACCATTGAGAGATTCTCACATTAATTCAAGATGCACTATTTCTCTACCATTTTGCTCCTCTTATTCATTCAAACATTCTCAGCAACTTGCTGTATTGAGCATGAGAGAGATGCTCTGCTTGAATTCAAAGCCGGTGTCAATGATGAAAGTAGCCGTCTGGCTTCATGGAGAGACGAAAAATGTTGCAACTGGGCAGGAATTCGATGCAACAATCAAACAGGTCATGTTGTCAAACTTAACCTTCGAAATACCAATGTTGAATTGATTGATGATTATAAAGGTGCATTTTTTAATTGGAACTACCACCCTAGCTTGACAGGGAAGATCAGTCCATCTTTGCTATTTCTTAGTGATTTAAAGCACTTAGATCTCAGCTTCAATAATTTTACAGGGAATGAATTTCCAAATTTTATTGGCTTATTTAGAAACTTAAAGTATCTTAATTTGTCTAATACGGGGTTGTCAGGAAAAATACATCCTCAGCTTGGGAACCTTTCTAGGTTGCTATACTTTGATCTTGGGAATGACCACTTATTTTCTGGTTTTATCTTGAACACTGATACAAGGTGGTTATCTAATCTGACGTCTCTGAAGTATATGGACATGTCTGGAGTTGTTTTTAAAGATTCGAATGATTGGGTGGAAACATTAGACAATCTATCATCCCTTGAAGTGTTAATTTTGTCCGACAACAATCTAACCCAAATTTCCAATGCACATACTTTTGTGAACTTCACCTCCCTCAAAGTGCTTGATATTTCTAATCAGAAATTCAATACCACATTACCCAATTGGGTGGGGAGTTTACATAGTCTAACGGTTCTAATTCTCAAAAACTGTCACCTAGTGGGGCCATATCCTGCTACATTGGCAAATCTAACTTCTCTAAACAAACTTGAACTAGATTATAATTCATTTTATGGCATAGTACCATCACTACATAATTTAACAAAATTAACTCACTTATCTTTACCTGGCATTAATATTGAAGGAGATATTAGGAAGTTATTGGACAAGTTGTCAAATTACACATTGGGGAATCTGGAGTACTTAGATCTTTCAACAACTAACTTGACTGGAACATTGACTGAGTGGATAGGGAACATGACAAGTGTAACTTATCTGAGCCTTGGTCATAATAACTTGCATGGTACAATACCAATTGATATGGGAAAGTTAACAAATCTTGCTCATCTTGATCTTAGTTATAACTCCCTCACAGGATTACTATCAGAAATTCACCTAACTAGTTTGTTAAAACTTAAGTACTTAGATCTCAGCAAGACCAACATAACTACGTTGTTTGGTAGTGATTGGACCCCTTCTTTTCAATTAAATACAATCTGGTTGAGTTCAAACAAACTAGGGCCAAAATTTCCCTCTTGGGTCCGGACACAAGTACAAATTGAGGATCTAGATCTGTCGGACACTGGAATTAATGACAATATACCCGATTGGTTTTGGAGCTTATCTTCACTTAGATTCCTTCGTTTGTCTAATAATGTACTTAGAGGGAAGTTACCAGCCAGCTTGGTGCACATGACCAAACTCGTGACTATGGATTTGAGTAATAATAGACTTTCAGGTGAAATACCATTTCTTCCTGCAAGTTTGGATGTTATTGATCTCTCAAGTAATAGTTTATCAGGGCATCTTCCTCATTACTGGTTAAACATCAATGTAGAAGTAAATCTTGCAAATAATAGGCTCTCTGGAGTTGTGCCCACCTCTTTGAATTGTTCCGTTAGACTAGTAATTATTAAGCTTGAAAACAACAGTTTAACTGGAGAGTTTCCATTTGATTTGCAATTTTGCAGAGGATTACAATTGCTTGATCTTGGAGAAAATAATTTTCATGGGATAATACCAGATTGGGTAGGAGAAAGCTTTTACCAATTACGATTCCTAAGGTTGCATTCCAATTTATTTATTGGTAATATCCCATCCAAGTTGACACAACTCAATAATTTACAAGTCTTAGATCTTGCAAATAACTACCTTTCTGGACCGCTACTAAGAGGTTTGTATAATTTTACTTCGATGAGTCTATCGGAACCGATAATTTTATATGATTATGCGAGTTTAAATGCAATTAACAAAGGGCTGGTCCTTGAGTATGATTCTGGAGGCCTTTCATTTTTGAAGAGTATGGATTTGTCATACAATAATCTAATTGGTGAGATACCTACGGAGATAGTTGTTCTTGCTGGTTTATTGGTTCTAAACTTGTCCCACAATCACTTAATAGGAAACATTCCGCTTGAAATCGGAAATATGACATCTCTAGAGTCTCTCGATTTCCACATGAATAACCTGTCAGGGACTATACCACAAAGCATGTCTGCTTTGTACTATTTGGAAGTGCTCAATCTTTCTTACAATAATCTATCTGGGAGCATTCCAACTGGGAATCAGTTGCAGGCGCTTGATGACCCATCAATCTATAGTGGCAATCCAGGCCTATGTGGATCTCCACTAAAGACGAGCTGTGATAGTAGTAAGAAATTTCCTCAGAGAGATGGTAACGATAATTTCAATTCAAAAAATGATGGTGACAGGGACAAATGGTTGTATTTGTTCATCGAGTTTGGGTTTGTGACAGGATTTCTGGCTGTATTTTTTATTTTATTCTTCAAAGTAAAGTGGAGGTATACTTATTTCCATTTGGTCGATAGTGTGTTTGAACAGTCCTGGACCTTCTTATCAGATCAAATGCGAACCGCACTAGGCCCATATACGAACAGTTCCGGACCCGTTATTAAAGGCATTGCTTGAACTTACCGCGAACCCATGATTCATAACTATTTAAACCTGTTATTTCAAAACTCTCCCTTTCCACAACCTATCTCCTTCTCCCTTCTCTTTCTTTCCACATCCGATTCCTCCTCCACCTCTCTTCCTCTCTTGCGATCACACCAACCGAGCACACCAAGCCACCATCGCCACTACAACTGCCTCAACATTATCTTCTCACTATCGCTCCACATCAACGACTTCCCCCCACCAGACCACATCTCCTCCAATCCGAACCGTATCCCCACCATCGGATGCACACCACCACCATCGCCACAGCAAGAGTGAAGGGCTATGAGCTTTCTTTTTCAAAGGTATTTAACATTTATTTCTCTTGTTTTATTTGATGCATTGAGGACAATACAAATTATTAAGCATGGGGGTAGGGGTAAATACCTTGTATCTTAGTGTTTATTTACCTTGTAAATTATTTTTAATTTTTAATTTTTAGGACCTTTATTTTTTACTTCGTCATGACTAAGGTTTTTACCTAGCTTGCATTTTAAATTCAATAATTTAGTTTAGGAGTAGTTTATGTAAGTAATCAAATAGCAATTTGCTTAAATTGTTTGGAATGAGGGTTTAGACAATGGATTTTGGGACACCAAATTTTAAAATTTTAGGTTTCTATCGGTTGCAAAGTGATTGATTAATTGCTAACCATGATAGTTGATTAAAAGGGCAACCTTAGATAATTATTACTTAGTGATATGATTTTGTAAATACCTTAGGGTTAGAAGTGCTTTAAATTAATCACTTTTATGAATTGACCACTAGCGAAACTATGCAATAATTTTGGATATGAATGAATATCTAAAATTGTGTGTATTCATGGTACTTGCAACATAAAAAAATATTTTTCAGTATTTAAATTTTTCAGAAACTTAGAAAATCACAAAAAAAAAATCTGAAAAACCACAAAAATCCAAAAAGAAAAAATAAAAATAAAAGGGAGGATGTGAAAAATGAGTACGGGCACCTACACAAGACTGGTTGTCAATAGGCTCGATAGTCCTCCAAAGTTTGCCTTGTAAATAATTTATTTATCCAGAAAAAGTTGCATGTACCAACACACTTAGTTGACATACTTTGCCCCAAATCAATTAGGAAGAAAAAATATTTTTAATATCTATTTAATTTCTATTGAATTGGAAGGGACCAATTTATAAATAGATGTTAAATGAGTACATTTGGCTTCAAGGGTATTGGAGGAACATGTCATTTAGGGGTGTTATTTAAGGGATGCTGGATTATGTCAATCATGAGGTGAATAAATCATTCAATTAAGGGAGAAACCATAGGAATTTTAAGGTTTTAAAGTCTTTGGAACTAAGTCCTTTGTACCAAGTCCAAGTTTTGAATAATTTTGAGCAAATTCCTTGAAATTAAACGGTTTAGCGTAGGACATGCCCTATGCCACTCAAATTTGGTTTGAATGGAGTTGCTTGCGGACAACCAATCATTCAAGCTTGGGGGAATTGAAACGATGAAACATATAACATATATCATAGGATTCAGCTTAGGTTTTACTTGAAAATCTCACTTTTGTATCCAATTTATATGAGAAAAATGTTACTGCTGCAAATTTTATGTTTTATTGTAGAAATCAAGATTTAGTGACGTTTTGCATGTCATGGAGCAAGAATCAGGACAAATTGAACAGCGACCGAGATTTTAGTATCTCAAGAGAGAACAAAGCACTTTCCAAACTTATCGCTGTTACGGTCTGTATTAGATCCCTAGTGATCAATACAAACCGTATTAGGAGAAGCACATAAACCAACTAAATCAGGAGATCAAGACCTTAATACAGATTGTATTACATCTTGATACAGTCTGCATCAGAGGTGCCCCTTCGGCTAAGCAGTTACAAATCGACTCCAAATCAGATTTCTTGCACTCCAGTCACTCCCAGACATCCCTTGGACTCTTCAGAAGGCAATAAAAAACAACCAGACATTGGAGAACATATATGGGATCATGATACAATTCCACTTAAATCCAAGAGAGTCTTAGGGTTATACTAGGTATATTAGAGTGCCATTAGAAGCACTAAAATGATATTTTATGCGATGGTTGTATCTTTTTTTTCTCTTCCTTTGTTGTAATCATGCCTATACAAGGCTAAGTTGCTGATTTCTAGGGCTAGACAGTAAACATTGTTTCTCATGAAATTTTAATATAAGCTTTTTAGTATTTTCAATTGCATTTGTATTCTTTAAGTTCTTTTCCATTTTAAATTCATCTTTACTTAATTTTTGCGTTAGATCTAGTTCGCTATAATATATCCACACATAGATGTTTGTCAGCATTAGATTAACTAAGTTAGGATAAGGAGAACAAAGATCTTAGACTAGTGGTGGAAACCTTAGCCGAAGATACTATTAGTTGGAACCACAAAAGACAAAATTGAAGTCTTGAGGTCTGCAGATGAATGTTGTGCCCTCTTGCCTCACCATGAGGACACCCAATAAAATAAGAAAGTATAGTTTAAGAACATAGCAGCGAAGTCTAGAAATCTTTAGGCATCACAAAAACCCTTGCATATATTAAGACAAGCCTTAGCCAAAACCCTAGGAATTTACTCTATCATCTTTACTTAGAATTAATTTACCTTTAATTTTCGCCAAATCTGAAAATCAAACAACAACTCCAACATTCCAGATTTTATCTAGCCTTTTGAAAGGTTGAGATATGATCACTCATGACCTAAACATTAATTCCCTGTGGATCAACACCTCATTAATACTACGATGATAGGGTTATACGCTTGTAGTTTGAATCAATAGGTAAATTGGATTATAAATTTTATTGGCTCTGATTTTCACCAATCAGGACCGCCATTAAGTTGTCTAAGTGGAGAAGCATGAGGTATTTATCGGTGACATAGAGGTAGTAGATGACATTGCCCAACATTGTTGTCCCAAATGACACCTAGATGGGGGTGAATATGGGGCATTTTTAAAATTTAAAACTCTTTTTCAAATGATTGTTCAAGTAATAAAAGATCTCTTTCCTAAAAAAAAAGTAATAAAAGATCTCAAGTGCAAATAAATAAATAGATTAGTTTAGCGAGACTATAAACAAAGATGTTAATCTAGGGCGTCATGACCGCTTCTCGGCGTGCCTTTCTATTACCCAATGAGAAAGGTTGTACAAGGTGAAACCGGTAAGCTCTTATAAAGAATCGGGAAGTCAACACGACCCAAGAAGATTGAGCACAAAAAGCTCCAAGTTCAACACAAACTCCAAGAATCACTAAAATCACTCTAATCTCAATTTGGATTAATATTGGTGAAGTGGATTTGAGGTTGTTGAAAAGATATTCAAGTTTGATACACAAGCAATAATGGAGAACTCAAGTCTCATACAAAATTTAAATTTTGCTGCTCTACGGCAGCTGGAGTGATAGAAGGGAAATAATCAAACCTTCTATTTATGGAGAAAGAAACAAAATCAGAATTTTGCCATCAACCGTTATAAGTAACCGTTATAACGGTTGGTAACTGTTATAACAGTTGGTAACTGAAATAACGGTTGGTAACTGTTATACGGTTGGCACATATCTGATAATCTATGAAATTAGGGTTTTTCTTGGGCATTGATCAAACGTTCCAACATTTTCCCAACCGTTGACAACGGTTGAACTCTGGTTGGTTGTGCTGAATTTTCCTGGAAAAATATTTTTTGCAATTTGGAATTTTGATTTTGGCCATTACAACAGTTGACAACCATTGGTAACAGTTGGACTCCGGCAGCACAACCTCAAATTTACTTTACCATATGTTCAAATATAAAATTAATAAAATCAAATGGTAAATTAAAATATCTTGATGTTTCATGATTCAGCCAATCCATACAGCATTTGATCATCATGAATTGTGTCTTGATGCTTTTCTTAATCATTCAAATTCAGATATCAATTATACCTGAAAACATCTCAAAAAAAGAAATCGTAAAATTCAATATTTATATGTTTTGCCAATTAGTCAAATAGAGCATAAAAGCCTCATACCTCAATATGAGATGTGCGTGGTACGTACGGGTCTGCATGGCCATTGTATATCTGCAGGGCGATTACGGTGCCCATTTACGCGACAGGATCAAAGACGATGATGGTTACACACCCTACGGCAAAAAATGGGCTCGCCAGGTAATGCACATAAATATACATAGTTTTTTCCTAACTTATTAGTTCATCAAGGTTTGTTCTA
Organism: Carex parvula; assembly: GCA_025461045.1. Taxonomy (NCBI): domain Eukaryota; kingdom Viridiplantae; phylum Streptophyta; class Magnoliopsida; order Poales; family Cyperaceae; genus Carex; species Carex parvula. Next base: position 352,356 of record JAJGRW010000400.1, on the reverse strand, counting down.
ACAAAGTAGCTTTTTTCCAGCTTTTGACCTCGCTTAAAGTTGCCGCGCATGGGGTCACCATGCTGGGAAAGAAGAACTGGAGACGTCTTGGGTACCACTTCCTCAAGCAGAATGCATTCTACGACGAGCATGGACGTCCGGTTTAGCCTTTGGTATGTCTTTTTTCATTAGCTGCCATGTTAGTACTAATTTCTTCATTCTAATCAAATTTACTTAATTATGTATATGATTGTAGGGTCCGGCCGAGATGCCGCCACCGCGTCTGGAGCCCTTTCCGACGGATGTCGAGTTTGGCGCGTTCAGTCTCGATGAGATCGAGGTATTCGAAGAGGATCCGACCGACATGCCGCCACCGCCAGTACCACGATATGAGAAGGATATGCAACATGATAGAGAGGCCAGTGGTAGCGGGTCCCAGACTTAGCCTGCCTTTGGGACTAAGTTCGACGCATCCATCTTCTGTACACCCACGCTAGTCTCTAGGCCGACGTATGAGGCAGTCTGGGATACCGCCGAGCGGATACGCAGCGAAATAGAGGCTCATGTCATTACACCGAGAGAGAGAGTGGCTGGATCGAGCGAACGCCGGAGTACCAGTTGAGTGATGTTCCCCCGATCCGTGGCGGTGATTTTTTGTACTATTTATATTTGATATACTATATTTGGTGTTTTATATTTGGTACTATTTATGTTTGGTGTACTATAATTGGTATACTATAATTGATATACTATTTTTATATTTTTCTAGATCTTTTTTGGTCACTAACTTACGCAAAATTACGCAAAATTACACTAAAATAATTAACATAATTACACTAAATTAATATAATGAGAATTGTAGTAAAATAAAATAAATCATCACGAATATGCTAAATAAACTAAGTTACGCTAAACAATAAATGCTACAACACTAACAAAAATAGTACAACATAAAATCTCAACAGAAAATTTAAACATAAAATACTACAACATAAAATCTAAACGGAAAATACTCCAATAAACCCTAAAACAGCCAAAAAAATATAAAAATAATAATAATACGGGTACCGGCCAGAAAATGGCCAGTACTGTTTTTAATAAAGTACCGGCCAAAAAATAGCCGGTAGTTGATAAAATAGGGTAGCGGCCATTTTCTGGCCGGTAGGGTCATTTTTATTAAATCCAGCAAACCTGGGTATATTAAATAATTTGTAATAAACTTTGGATATTAATAAAAATGTCGGTAACATAAGGCGATGGAATCAAACAAGAAATCAGAAAGATTTCAAAAGTACGAAAATCTCCATTTTCATATTTTAAAGAAAAAAAAGTGGAAGTTGACAGTGGTGGGAATAAGGTTAGAAGTTAGAACTTGAACTTATTCCGAATTGTTACTAGATACGGTTATCCATTTTCATATTAATCATCGCAAACAGGGTCAATTGGGAATTTCTTTTCCAATGGAGAAAAATGAAAGTGCAAACCCAACCTTGAATTAGCAAAGACGATTCTTCATTTATTCCAGAGATAAGGAAGAAAGTGCATGCACGACCTCAACTCATCCGACTTGATGGTATAACTGTTAGACTTAATAAATCATGAAGTGTTTTGCAATTAAAAAACACAAGTAACAGAATCCGTAAATCCAAAATAAAATAGCAAATGAATTTAAATCTTACAGTTCTGAATTGAAGACATCTTTATGCCACTACAACAAAATTAGTTTTCAGCGACCGGCATCAGAGACCGGTAGAATCGCCGGTCGCTGAAGGTACTTAAAAAAAATAAAAAATAAAAAAGTTAAAAATTCTGGCGACCAAACCTTCTGCGACCGGCGCATGTATCCTTCAGCGACTCATTTTTCCCGGTCGCTGATGGTATTCCTAAATCCCCGCCAAAGTCTTTCCTTTTCTTTCTCTGTCCCGCGTTTAATTTGTTTTAGGTTTAGCGAAAATAAAAGCCCTAGCCGCTGCCGCCTGATCTTGCTGTCTCCGCTACCCCCTCTCTGTCACTCTCTTCTCTCCACTCCCATCCTTCACAGAGAAGAAAAACCCGCTCTCACTACTAATGAATACGAATCAGACCCAAAACCTGCTCCGCTTCCCTTCACGAAGGCCAAGGGAAGGCAGTCGCTGAGAATCGGGCCCCACTCCCAATCCTTAAGCGAAATCAAACCCGCTGTCACCGCTAATGAGATCCGACAAGAGAGAAAGCGAATCCGAAGAGGAGTCGTCTCTGCCCCACCCCGCGAACTGCGATCGCTTATTCCGAGCGCTGACGGAGTGCCACCGCCGATCAGGAATCGACTCACGGCGGCGCGAGTTGCAGTGTCGGCACCTGAACCGCGCGCTGGGGGAGTGCGTTGTGATGGCGTTGTGTGCCGACGAGGCGGAGGCCGTGCGGAGTCTCTGCTCCAGTGCAGGCACCTCGCTGAAGAGATCTCAGTGTCAACGAGCTCAGATCGGGTAATGACTAATTTTTATCTGTAACTACCTTTAAAATTAGCTTAAACTAATATTTGTATCAATGAAACTATCATCTGAACTCATACAGTTGCTTCCATAATTTCAATTAATAATTCAATGAATAAGGTAATGGGGGCACACGGGGGTTAATTGAAGTTAAATTGGTTGTAATTTGAGTCTCCTTTTTTTATAATAAAAAAGGGTGGTTGTATCACTTTGATTTATAAAAGGAACAATTTCTGAGGTACGGATGCCCAAAATAATTTCATGCTATTCTCTGTTTCCAGGAGCTGAGGCAATTGAGAAGAGATCGGGATCTTATTGAAGACAAAATTCATCGATTAGAGTGGTCTCTCAAGTAAGCTGCTTTCTTTTCTCATATAATTTTGTTAATCAAACAGTTGTTACTGATTCTTAGTGTTTTTAACTGTATGCATTATGTCGGGTTTTTACTGAAATTTATCAGAACTCGGGTGCTGTTGTAAAATAAACCTAGTTTTCAGTTTTTCTTTTCTTCTTTGATAATTGAAGACCAAAAAAGCTTGAACTGATTAATAGATGGAGTTACTAGATCCAACCAAAGAACAATTTCAACAGGCTTATTTTATTCAGCTCGGGCTCAAAGTTATGATGTGATACAAGAAAATTCAAGTTTTCCTTACTTTGGTTTGGTCTCATTAGAAGCAAGCAATTCACTCCCATACGGTCACATATTATGCTGCATCGTTGGTTCTGAACATCGTTGGTTCTGAACATTGAACATTGATGTAGCTTTGAAGACCTTGACAAGCATCAGCTACAAAGTTTGTTATCTGAATTGGAAGATCTCCGGGTTAGCATCTTTGAAACCATTGCTCTGTTGATATATTTGTGCAAGTGGCTCTCCTCTATTATTGTGCTTGTATAATATATAGGTAAAAAGGGAGCATGTTCGCAAACTACATCAAGAGGCTCAAAGAAATTCCCATCAAATGGTAAGCACTCTCTAGTTTTGCACCTTTTAGAGCAACCAGTTCTTGGCATGACATTTTTCTTTTGTTCTCTGTGGAAATTCCACAATTTGAAGAATTACATGAATTTATTTTTTAACTATTTTTCATTTGATGGTCTTATTGCAGTTCCATAAGGTATGGGGGCAACTTATGAAGACTGGTTACCAGAATGTACCAGATCAGGTTGCGGAGGAGATAAAAAATTAAGGAATGGTCTTTTTCGAAAAAGACCCAAATTCTTGGCTGAAAGGTACGTCAGTTCCATCAGGTTCTCCGTTATGACACACACTCCGTTTGCTGCTGCCTTACTGTCACTGTACCAGTGGTACAGTGAGTTTAATTTTTTGTTTTAATTTTTGGTACCAGTGTCACTGTACCAGTGAGTTTAACTCTTTATGATTTTAATTTTTGGTACCAGAAAAATACTTGCTTTGATAGTGTATTAATTGCCTTAGAAAATTATTAATGTTTGCTTTGATCACTTTCATTAATTAGGTAAACTTGTAGCTAGATGAACAGAAAAATACTTGCCTTGAAAGCATTTGGTGCTGAGTTGGTACTCACAGACCCACTTCTCGGTATGAAAGGAGCAGTGGCTAAGGCTGAGGAATTGGCAGCGAAAACACCGAATTCATACATCCTTCAGCAATTTGAGAATGCTGCTAATCCCAAGGTACAATTTTATTTTTTGTTTCTGTTATTTATGTTTGAGTGAGGCTATGGTACTATGCATAGCATGGATTGGTACGTACTATGGATCAATAACTCCAATTTCACAATGTTAACTGCTGAAGTTGTGGTAATTTTATTTTAGTATATGATGTAATCTTTCCAGTACATATGTGGGGTATTGTAAACATCTAGATGCATACATATATGTTACTGTAAATTTACTGGTTCCATTTTGATTAGCATCTGCTTTGGTGCTTTCTTTTCTATAATTGATAGTAAATTGGGAATTCAGCTTGCAGTTTCACAGAAGAATCTTCTCGCGGTAAATGAAATTGTGACTTAGCATAACAATGGTGAGATCAGCCCACTCTGTATCCTAAATTCAGTGTTCAAGTTTGTCAGGGGCCTCTAAAATTGCAGCTCATTTTCCTCCAAATTCAGTGTACTTGTGATGATGGAGTTACAGAGAGTATTGCTGGACATCTCTTGAAGGTTGAATTATTTCGGATAGTTACTGTTTCTGGCTTTGTAATTGTTTATGTATTGAATTTTCATTGAAATGTAAAATTGTTTCTGTATTGAATTCTTGAAGGCTCCGGCTTTGTAATTGTTTCTGTATTAAATTTTCATTGAAATGTAAAAATGTTTATAAAGAATAAAATTAGTATGTTTGTTGTAAGCTATATAATGTTGAGTAAATTGAAATTTTGAAACCTGATTGAGCTTAAATGGTGCAAATTTAAATAATAAAAAAAATTCTAAAAACTTGACAGAAGACTTTCTGCGACCGGGTATAGGTATCAGCGACTGTTTTTTTTTGGTCGCAGAAAGCTTTTGCTGACGTCAGAAAAAAACGACAGCGACCAAAACAATTTGGTCGTAGAAACTTATCAGCGACCGGGTGACGTATTATCAGCGACCGGTGACGTCATCAGAAGAGTATCAGCGACAATGCTTACAGCGACCGGAGTATCAGCGACCAAATTTGACTTTCAGCGACCGGAATGAGTATCAGCGGCCGGCGAAAATACTATCAGCGGCCAAAAATTTGGTCGCTGATGCCCCTTTCTGCTGTAGTGTGCGGAAGCGTAAATACTGATCATCAACGGTTTTCCTCAGACGTGATGATGGAGACCTTAGGCGTTTTTCTTTTACTTCTCTTATTATTTTTATGGACGAAGTTTTTAGTATGGGATATGTCCAAATAAGAGAAGAGGTCTTTAAATAACTCTGAGACAACCTTTGGAACCAGTATATTTAATAAATAGCAATCTGAATTTTTCCATCAAAAATTACTCGTGCCTTTTCATTAGTCGTGTCCTTTCATTAGTCGTGCCCTTTCATAAGTGCCCTTTCATTAATTTCTGTAAATGAAATTGGTGCACATCAATAACATAGGCCACATAATAAATAAAACTAACATTCTCCCACTTGGCCGTAATGTTATAACATAATAAAGTACACATGCAAAAAATTGGCCAATATAATTTTCATTAACGTAAACCTGTTCAGTTAGAAGTACTAAACCAAACTAATGTAATCAAAATAACAAATGTCGTTATTTGATCCCCATTAATTATAGCATTGGTACTCTTTCCAACAATGGTTAATAATCTTTATTCGGTCCTCACAAGTAATTTGCTTAGATTAAATAAAATTATGCGCATCATAATAAATAAGCAAACTTTATAAATTCAAAGTCAATACACAAATAAAAGTTCAGTACATAACATAATATATATAGTTTACAACAACAAAATTATAATACATCAACCAAACCCATGCCGGCAACATGCTCTTTGTAAAGAGTGGGTGGTAGCGCCTTTGTTAGAGAATCAGCTAACATCGCTCTTGTATTAATATGTTGTATCATAATAGTACCATCTTTGACTTTGTCTCTAGCAACAAGATATTTGATGTCAATCCACTTAGACTCACCACTTGATTGGTTATTCTTAGAGAAGAAAACAGCAGCCTCGTTATCACAAAATAAGGCGAGTGGCCTCGCAATACTGTCAATTACTTGAAGTCCTGATATAAAATTCTTCAACCAAACTGCTTGACCAGTAGCATGAAAACACGCCACAAATTCTGCTTGCATAGTGGAAGATGCCCTTAAAGACTGCAAGCATAAATATGTAACCTGATGTGGATTTCTTACTGTCGACACATTCAGAAAAATCTGAATCAGAATAACCAATAACTTCAAGGTTATTTGACTTCTTGTAAGTAAGCATATAATCTTTTGTCTCTTGCAAATAGCGTAAAACTTTCTTGGCAGCTTTCCAATGTTCCATTTTCCTGGATCAGTTTGATATCGGCCAAGCATACCAACTGCAAATGCAATATCAGGATGTGTACAAACTTGAGCATACATTAGACTCCCTACTACTGAAGCGTATGGAATTTGCTTCATTTGAGCACGTTCTATTTCATTTTTAGGACATTGAAACTTGCTGAATTTGTCACCCTTGACAATAGGAGCAACACTAGGGGAGCAATTGTGTATGTTATATCTTTTAAGCACTTTCTCAATATATGCTTTTTGAGATAAACCTAAGATCCCACGAGACCTATCTCGGTAAATTTCAATTCCTATAACATAAGAGGCTTCACCAAGATCCTTCATTTCAAACTTAGTTGATAGAAAACGTTTTGTCTCATATAACATGTCTAAATCACTGCATGCTAATAAAATATCATCCACGTACAAAACGAGAAAGATAAATTTACTCCCACTATTCTTGAGATATATGCATTGATCTATTGTATTTTCTTTAAATTCAAATTCGGTTATGACCTCATCAAACTTGAGATACCACTGTTGTGAAGCTTGTTTTAACCCATATATTGAATGTTTTAACTGACATGCCATATGCTCATTGCCTTTTACAACAAACCCTTCAGGTTGTTTCATAAAAAATTCTTCATGCAAGTTATCATTGAGAAATGCAGTCTTCACATTCATTTGATGTAGTTCTAAATCATAATGAGTTACAAGAGCTAAAACAATTCTTAATGAATTTTTCTTTGAGATAGGAGAAAATGTATTATCAAAATGTACACCTTCTTGTTGCATAAATCCTTTACCGACTAATCTAGCCTTAAATCTGTCAATGTTACCTTTTGAGTCTGTTTTGTTTTATAGACCCATTTACAACCTATAGGCTTAACCCCGACAGGTAACTCAACAAGATCCCAAACTTCGTTAATTTCCATTGATTTTATTTCGTCATTCATGGCTTCTAGCCATTGAGATGATTTATCGCTCATAATTGCTTGCTTGAATGAGTTAGGATCTTCTCCATGACCTATATCACATCCTTCTTCAGTAAGGTATACGATATAATCATCAGGTATGGCAGATCTTCTCTCTCTTTGCGATCTACGTAAGGGTTCTTGTGGCAGAATAGGAGTTTCATCAACATTAGGAATATCATAAACATGAGTTTCTTCATTAGTCTTTTGCACATGAGGTATATAATTTGTAACCTCTCGAATTATCTGAATTGGAACATAAATCCGATTTTCCTTGAGGTTTACAGTTCTATTTACATTACTCCCACTAATGTTGCCATTTTCAAAGAATACAGCATGTCTAGTCTCAACTATTCTAGTGATATGTGACGGGCAATAAAATCTAAAACCTTTGGATCTCTCTGGATAACCAATAAAATAACAACTAATGGTTCTGGAATCAAGTTTCTTTAGTGCTGATTATAGACTTTTGCTTCAGCATGACAGCCCCACACACGTAAGTATCCTAATTGCGAATTTCGGCCAGTCCACAGTTCGTAAGGTGTTTTTGGAACAGATTTACTAGGAACCCGATTTAGAATATGTGTGGCTGTTTTTAAGGCTTCTGTCCACAAAAAAATCCGGCAATGTGGTATTGCAAATCATACTTCGTATCATATCCATTAGTGTACGGTTACGTCTTTCAGCAACTCCATTCTGTCGAGGATCTCCCGGCATTGAGTACTGATGAACAATACTATTTTCTTGAAGAAATATAGCGAATGAGACTGGACTTTGACCAAGGTCGGTGCGTCTACCATAATATTCACCGCCTCTATCTGATCGCACTACTTTAATTTTAAGGTTATGTTGATTTTCAACTTCAGCCTTAAAAATTTTGCATTTATCTAGTGCTTCAGATTTTTCATTAATCAGATACACATAACCATAACGAGAATAATCGTCAATGAAAGTAATAAACGATTTATGCCTGTTAATACCCGGAGTAGGAAAAGGACCACATATATCAGTATGAATAATTTCTAATAGTCCCCTACTTCGAGTGGCTTCTTTCTTATTTCCCTTGACAAATTTTCCTTTAACACATTCTACGCAATTGTCGAAATCAGAAAAATCTACAGCCGGGAGAATTTCATTTCTAATGAGACGTTGCATCCCATCTCTTGAAATATGACCCAACCTGCGATGCCATAATTTGGAAGAATTTCCAACATCACGATTTCTCTTAACTCCACGTTTATGATTAATACTAGTAATATTCATAGATAACAGAGATTCACAAAAGGAAGAATCTAAAAAATAATTTATATAGATTATCACATAATAATCCAGAACCAACAAACTTAGAGTTATGATATAGTTTCAACTCATTATTTCCAAACTGAAACATAAAACCACACGCATCAAGTCTAGAAACAGAAATTAAATTCCTAATCACACTTGGAATATAAACTACATCATGTAAATCAAGAATAAAACCACTCTTCAAAACCATACGAAGAGTTCCAACAGCCTCGACTTCAGCCTCTAGTCCGTGAGCAACCTTAAGTTTTCTTTCTCCCCTTTGAAGCATCATCACGGAATGGAATCCCTGCAATGAGTTCGTAATGTGCACAGAGGCACCAGTGTCAACCCACCACGTATTTAAGGGAACATCAACTAAAAAGGTTTCACAAATCATGAAATTTAAATCATTACCCTTTTTAGCGAGCCAATCTTTAAACTTCACACAATCCTTCCTCATGTGTCCATGCTTCTTACAGTGATGACACTTAGGAGCATGCACGGGTTTTGTACCAGATATACTTGCCTTGTTAATACCAGTAGTCGTATTCACTTTGTTTTTACTTTTGCCATTGTTATTTTTCAGTTTTGGACTTTGAACAGCAATATGTGCATAGTTAGGTTTCTCAGCCTTAATTCTTTCTTCTTCTTCAACACACATGGCAATTAATTCGCTCATTTTCCACTTGTCTTTCTGCGTATTATAATTGATCTTGAAAGGACCAAATTGTGCAGGAAGAGAAGTCATAATGAAATGAACTAAAAAGCCTTCAGAAATTGCCATATCCATGCCGTTTAACTTTGCGGCCATATCATTCATCATCATGATATGTTCACGTACACCGCTTGTCCCGTTATACTTGGTAGTGAGCATTTTCATTATGAGAGTACTTGCATTAGCCTTAGAAGTGCTTTTAAACTGCTCTTCAACAGAAGCCAAATACTGTTTAGCAGTGAAAATATTATTTGCATCATCTTTCTCAGGAATACCTCCTCTTATAGCAGTTGTAATAGTACTTTTCATAATCATGAGAGACATGCGGTTTGACCGCTCCCATTTTGCAAAATTATTCTTTTCATCATCAGTACTAGTCGCTATAATAGCAGGTTTGTCTATTCATAATGCCTGGTCAATGTCCAAAACTCCAAGACAAATCTCAATTTGCTCTTTCCAAGTGGAAAAATTAGTTCCGTTCAATGGTACTATTCCAGAGATTTGAGCATGAACATTATTCAATGCTGCATTAGATTCAGAAAAAATGAAATGCTTACTATTATCAACTATAAATCCACAAATAGCAAAATAACATTAAATCAACTGTATATAGAGGGACTAATAGTAATTATACTGAAATAAAATAATAAAACGCCAAAGTATATTTCAGTTCTATCATAACAGTTGTTGCATAAAATTCAATTTATATCACCGTTGGGCAGAAACAAATTGAATTGTTAAAATAAATAAATTCACTTAATAAATCATAATGTTAATTAAAGTTGGTAAAATTAACCTTCATAATTTATTAAATGTAAAAGCGTAATTTCATGAAAATTAATTTGTATCACCGTTGGGCAGAAACAAATTAAATTATTAAAACAAATAAATTCATTTAATAAATCATAATGGCAATTAAAGTTGGTAAAATTACCGTTCATAATTTATTAAATGTGAAAACGTAATTTCATGAAAATTAATTTGTATCACCGTTGGGCAGAAACAAATTAAATTATTAAAAAAAAATTCATTTAATAAATCATAATGGCAATTAAAGTCGGTAAAATTACCGTTCATAATTTATTAAATGTGAAAACATAATTGTGACTTAAATCACAAAAAATAACGTTATATGGTTTAAATTATTTATTTGAAAAATATATAATAAACTTCCGTTGGGCCGATTATTATATATGAATTCATATAAAACCATAGAGAATACTAACAGATTACAATTAGTACAACATATATATATATATATATATATATATATATATATATATATATATATATATATATAGTGTCTTTTGATTAAGGATCTCCATCATATTGCATCTCCAATTAAATACATTTGATCAATATATATGTGCATACATATTAGAGAATAAAGATTTTTCTTTAAAATTTTCGTCAAAAAATTATAAGAAAATATTTATACATAAAATTAATTGAATCTGTATATTTTTTATACGAACCATTGAAAATCAATTTCGTAAAAAAAAAATTATTGCATCTTATATGAATTTACGATTGCTCTGATACCAAATGATAGCCTTAATAAATCATGAAGTGTTTTGCAATTAAAAAACACAAGAAACCAGAATCCGTAAATCCAAAATAAAATAGCAAATGAATTTAAATCTTACAGTTCTGAATTGAAGACATCTTTATGCGGAAGCGTAAATACTGATCATCAACGGTTTTTCTCAGACGTGATGATGGAGACCTTAGGCGTTTTTCTTTTACTTCTCTTATTATTTTATGGACGAAGTTTTTAGTATGGGATATATCCAATAAGAGAAGAGGTATTTAAATAACTCTGAGGCAACCTTTGGGACCAGTATATTTAATAAATAGCAATCTGAATTTTTTCATCAAAAATTACTCGTGCCTTTTCATTAGTCGTGTCCTTTCGTTAGTCGTACCCTTTCATTAATTTCTGTAAATGAAATTGGTGCACAACAATAACATAGGCCACATAATAAATAAAACTAACATTCTCCCACTTGGCCGTCATGTTATAACATAATAAAATACACATGCAAAAAATTGGCCAATATAATTTTCATTAACGTAAACCTGTTCAGTTAGAAGTACTAAACCAAACTAATGTAATCAGAATAACAAATGTCGTTATTTGATCCCCATTAATTATAGCATTGGTAATCTTTCCAACAATGGTTAATAATCTTTATTCGGTCCTCATAAATAATTTGCTTAGATTAAAATAAATTATGCGCATCATAATAAATAAGCAAACTTTATAAATTCAAAGTCAATACACAAATTAAAGTTCAGTACATAACATAATATATATATAGTTTACAACAACAAAATTATAATACATCAACCAAACCCATGCCGGCAACATGCTCTTTGTAAAGAGTGGGTGGTAGCGCCTTTGTTAGAGAATCAGCTAACATCGCTCTTGTATTAATATGTTGTATCATAATAGTACCATCTTTGAACGCGACATGTTGAGACACGAACACGGTATGGTACAAAAACAGAAACACACAACATGTCTAATTTTTTTTTTACTTTTTAAATAAAGTTTACCCAAAAAAGTTCATTTTTTTACTGCTTACAAATATTTTATCAAATTATACCAAAAACACTAAAATACTTAAAAATATTTGCAAAAGAAAAAATATAAAACCGATAAAAAATGTAATTTAATTTAGTTCCGATTTTGTAGATTTTTTATTAATTTTTTTGGACATTATACATTTTTAAAGTAACAAAATATCAAAATAAAAAAAAAACTGACATGGCACGTCTAAGTGCCGGCATAGCATGTCAAAACACGTCTTTCCAAGCCGTGACTAGTTATTCAATTTTAAGCCGAACTGGAAAACGTTGGACTAATTGGTTCGGTTTTTCGGTTTAAATGGACCGGTTTGGTTCAATTTTTGATCCATGTTGGTTTTCCTGAATTGGTTCAGCTCAGAACTTTTCAAAATTGACTGAACCGAACCGTCTAGACTTATTTTGATAGGACCTCTTCCGCCTACAATCATGTCTGTTACAAGCCCGCTTTTTCCTTCAATCACGTGCATGACAGGACTGCGTCAGCCTACAATCACGTCTGTGACAGGACCGAACCCAATGTATACATCCCGATACGCAAGCATATCGGCCCATGTTCACTTTAATTATCTGTTCATTTCATGTTCATTCATTTAACACAAGGCGGATGTCATAGTCAACACATCGTATTCAAACAAGTCCTTTAATCAAACGAATAATCCTATCTTAATATTCTCTATCAAAGTGAAATAGTTGTTCGAATTCAACATGTATAATTCAACTATATGAAAAATAAATGCAAATAAAACGATTAGTAGTAATTTCACAAAGTACAGAAATACCCACACCTGTCGTAGGGTGATTGACCGTTGTTTCCGTGTATGTTATCTCTTCGTCACGTGAACCTAAACATATATGTACATGGTTTTCAAGATAATACTCTAAAAGAGTTGTAGTAATATTTTTAAATTTAGCCCCTCAAAGATCTTAAAAATTGCTTTAATCTGTGTCAAATTGCGATAAGGTCCAAATTCGAAAGCTGTAGGATTTTCTGTAACAGTTCTAACGGGACCGAGATCATCCAGATTGGATCTTTTGTTGGCTTGTTATGATTAAAATGGTGGACAGAGGTCTGCAGTTCTAATTCTGTATTGTTTTCAGATTTTAATATTCTATGACTAATTACTAGATTCTAACGAGGTTTCATTAATTTGAACAATTAGTCTACTTGGTGATAAAAAGAAATTATATAGTTATATTTCAGAATAGAATAAAAATTATTACAGGTTTAAACTTATAATTTGAACAAATATTATGATTAGTTATATATAGTAGTTCTATAGTTATATTAAAATAATTTTTGAAAGAAGAAATACTTAGAAACAGAACTATTATCTCAAAACCATTCTTTTCAACTATCACTTCTAACATTATGATTAGTTTAAATATATACTAAAAATATAAAGAGAAATAAATTTATCAAGTAATAAAAATCGCTTAAACGCTCAAATCATATCATGATGGAGACCCGTTTAATTGATCTAAGAGGGAGATCGACACTTAATGTCACTAAGTTTCTATCTAGAAAATATAACATCAAAACATAATTTCAGGATTCTCGCTTTCAAGTAATTAATCAGGTGCGAATCAAATTAGGGGTATTAGCAACTGCCCCTCTTTATTTGTATTTCTTATTTGCACGTTTATACTAATCTGATTGATCATGAACTTATTCTTACTTACCTTGCATTATTTAGTACAAAAACTATCAAAGTTAATTTGTTTTATCATTTATATTACATCTATATATTTATGAAATGTTACATTACATTAAGTCGTGACGAGGTGTCACAAAAAGTAAATATCAGGGTGGTTTTGGTTGATTGGATCTAGATCTCATATATTTAGCATTAAGGGTTAAGTGGTGGATTCGTTTTAATGATCCTTCAGTCCAGAACATTTGGAAAACAATGCAATCTTAGTTGATAAATATGGCACTAATGGTACCAATGGTAAAATGTCTTCCAAAAGGATGACATTATTAAAGAAAAGAAGTAGTAATTGATACAGGTTTTGATAGAATTGTTAATAATTGTACTCAAACCTCTCTTTTCTGGCATGACAGGTTTAGATTGAAATATGTTTATCCCCTTCTTTATATGATTGCAGAGGAACAAAATATCACAGTGGCAGATGTGTTTGCAAATATAGAATTAATTCAATGTCTCTCCTTTCGTGGATCTCACAATCAAGTCCCTTTGCTTCTTCTGAAGATTTGCCTCAAATCATGAGAATCAGTCCGATTTCAAACATAAACTCGGTTAAATCAGTCCGATTCCACCGATTTTGATCGCAAAACTTGCCCACTGCATAACTCAAACATAACTCGGATCAACACCCGGCCGATCCTGATCCAACTCGGCCAAATCAATTCGAAATTGGCCGAAATAGAACCTTCCGAATAGAGTTAAAGCTTACCCAAATAAGCAATAAAAAATTATCTAACCCTTTACTTCAAATGGTGAAAACTATGATGGCGTCGGGATGTCCTGAAACAAATCTCAATGTGTACCATGTATCAATATGTCACGCTCATCCCTTGAAAAAGCAACATGATGAAGCTAATATTAGAGCAAAGCTCAAAACTATGGGCATCTCGCAGTTAGTAACATGCCATGAGTTATATATATTGTTCTTATAATACAAGTAATTATAAAACTATTTTGAAATGTCATTTGTACGGAATTTACTTTCATAATAAAACATTCTCAAAGTGTATTGATAGAAGTTATATTTTCAATAATTTTGCGCGCTTCTTATTTTAGGATTAAATTATGTTTTGTCAACAGTACGAGTTAATAATTTAATATGCTTCTTGTTCCCCTCAATTTACCTAGGAGTAATCTATGACATTATTTGATTCATCTTTCTTTGGAAATTAGTTATATATGTTGGCCAAGAATATTTGAGTGATTCTCGGAGGACATTCAAAACCAAAGAGAATGTCAGACGATATTAGAGAAACATACACTACTCCTGATTTACGAACAACAATATTGATAATTTTATTTTTATTATTTCAAACAAGCAAGTACACAACACACATTTCACCAGTCCCTCTTATTAAGAGCAATTGCACTCTATTTAATTCACCACTTGAGTAATAGTAACATCGGGATTTCCCTGAAATTCTGGATCATACTTGCTCTCCTCCTCAGAAGCGCTCCTCTGAAGCCTAGGAGCAAATAAAGCCATCTCCTCCCTCCTGCTGTTCTTAAGCCTCCTCGCTTGTTCTATCGTTAGTCGGTAAGAAGCCCTGAGAACATCCAACGGCAAGGCTCGGATAATAGATTGCTTCCCGGTTATTTTGCTCACCGTAGCATTAGGGTTCGTCTTGAACGAAACATACTCAAATTGATCTTGGTATGCCCTTTTCAGCACTGCATAGTTCTGAGGGATTAGCAGAATTTGTCTTTGGCGAAGCTGGCCATCAAAAACAGTTCTTCCTTGGTGGTTGACAATCTGGACCCTTCCGCTTCCACCGGTCACATAAACCAAGGTATGAGCATTGATGTTCCAATGCGGGGCAAGAACAGAATTCTACAAATACAAAAAATATTTCAGTTAGTTTGAACAAATTTAGTTGCTCATTGCTTACTACACAAAAAGGTTTTAAGAATTACCCTTCTCAAAACAACCCGGTTGGCACTCATTTGGACGTTGTTAAGGATGGGCAACTTCTGGTTGTTGAGTATTGTGATTCTTCCGCTACGAGGGTTGTAGATATCAGCACGGGATGGATCATTAATGTTCTCTCTTATTCTCATAGTGCAGAAGTTCTCATCCAAACCATTGGTATAATTTCCCCTCTGCTCCCCTTGATATCTTTCCCCGTAAAACTCTTCCTCTTGTTGTTGTTTTTGCTCGTCTTGGATCCTAGATGGTCTGAGCAATTGAAGCCCTTGCGGCACATGAACTATTTCGCCTCTCTCGTCATTTTGACTCTGGAGCCTTCTCACAAGCTCCTGATTTACACCGAGAGCCTCAGCCAAAAATCGAGTGTCAAATCCACTTAGGATGTTTCCTGATTGTTGCTCTGTTTCATAGGATTGTCCTCCCCTCTGGTGCCTTCCGGCCAGCAAGAACTCCTTATTTAATTAAAAAAAAAGCATATAAATTAGAGGTTTATTCTACAACATGAATATGCAATCAATTTTGCCCAACAAATATGTTATGTGATAAATTACACTTATGTTAGATCTCATACCCTGCGTCTCGGCTCAAGCTGATTGGCACTATTGCTTATGTCAGACACAGTGACTGCAACTGCAGGGACATCACCATCATTGTACAACCAGTGAGTAACACCTGCCGGTAAAGCAACAACATCTCCCTCACGGACACGCTGAACTTTCTGGTGTTCATCCCGAGGCCTCTGACCCTGAGCCTCCCCTTCCTGCCTAGACTGCTCAAATTGTTGCTGGAATGATTGGTAACTTTCTGGGCACCCAGGATATACAATTCCCATTAGGCACCTTCCTGCAAAATATGTTAAACATTTTTTTTTTCAGATATTGTATATATTATCTCAGAATGGTACGCAAATAAGTGCTTTGATTTGAAATATTATGTCTATCCATTCTCTGAGAACCCAACTTTACCTTGTTTTATGTAGACAAGAGAAGGCGCATTAGAGTAGGCAGGTAAACGAAGGCCTCTAGGATTGATTATGCGGCGTCTAGCAGATAGGCCGGCACATCGAAGCTGTTCATTGTTCTCATCATAGTATTCAGTGATGCCCGCCTCATGTTGCACCCGCCTTGATGGTTCGAGTTCTTCGAGCCTCTCAAATCGACATGCCCTCTGGCCAATACCCAACCCTCGTGAGCTATGCCATGGGCTCTGACCACCAACGCCAAATTGAGCTGCGCATCCATGAAGCAAGACTGAAAGGCAAAGTGAAAAATAAAGAAAGAAGGTGGAAGTAGCCATATCTATGCTCTCACCAGAAGTTTAGTGGCTAAATTGAATACTTGGTGAAGAGAAGAGGGGGCTCCTTGGTATTTATATGTGAAAAAAGTGCTTTGTTTTGGATATATTCACACAGGTTGGTAAGGTCGGGACAAATGACTTTAACAGAATTATATTGTGGGTGGTGATTATTAAAAAAAACAACGATTCTCCTCGTAGTTTTGTTATTGAAAAAGTAAAGAAACATTGATCATTTCAGATACAAGCTTCTTAAATAATGCGGAGAATTCCACGTGTCCTTCTTTATCACGGAAATTACGAAAAGCTTTTCTGAAAGTTTCTATCTTCCCAAAAAACTTGTGGGAAGGGCTACTCTGGTTTGGACGCCAATAAAAAGGTTGATGAAGTACAAATGGTTGAAATTAATTAATCTATACATTATGATAACTCAGAAACCTGTAAAAAACATTTCCCAAATACTCAATAATCCAATTTAATTTTCCGATGAAACATAACAATAAAGAAAAGTAGGAAATGGCATTACTGCTGTCCGCAAGTTCAATTCTCATGGCTGAAATCAGTGCCCGCCGAACTCTAGTTAATTATAATAATATGAGAATATTTGTATTTTTTTTAGTGCAATATATATAGTTGTTCCTCTCTTCGAACCGGCTCAAGTGATTATTTATCATTTTATTTATTTTTTTGAAACAAAATGATTGTTTATCTTTTTATTTAAATGCGAACAAAATGATTGTTTTATAATTTTAATTTTTTTTTTTAGAAAAAGCAAGATCTAAATCTCTAGCTCGTTGGGAAGTTATCTTGTAGAACTAGTAAGATGCCTTATTAATGATTTGCAGAGCAAATTTGTGCCATTCCCATGTTATATAAAAATCTGTGTGTTCAAGTACTTCATAGGTTTATCTTTCGGTTGCTTAGGCTCAAGTAGTTCTTAAAACTACTTCAATAAAAAAGCGTTGAAATTAAACAAATGTCAGTTTCAACTAGTGAAAGAGACCCAGTATAAGCCCGTTAAGAAAACCCAAATTAAACTAACTAGTGAAAGAGGCCCAGTATAAGCCCGAGTTAGTCCCCCTCCCAACATCAATCAAACGAAATCGATGATCTAAAACTCTCCCCTCTGTTTCCTGCGTTATCACAAATTGTATCCCCCCTCTCTTCTGCTCATCCTCTCCCTTTTTATACTTACAATTCCAAAACCCTGTGCTTCATTAATTAATTTAATAATTATTGGCAGAGAGAGAGAGAGAGAGGCAAGATGGGGAGAAAAAAGAGAGATATAAAGAAGATAGAAGATGCAGGAGACCGCAAGATCACCTTCTATAAGCGCTTCCGTGGCATCACCAAGAAGGCCTATGAACTTTCTGTTCTAACCAACTCGGACGTGGCGCTCATCACTCGCCAGCCGTTTAAGAATAACCTCTGCTACTTCTCACACCCAAAGAGGTACACATTAATGATCATTTTAAGCAGTTCCATTGATCTTGCACTTGTTCACTTAGTTCTTGCAAATTCTTGATTTTGTCTCTAAACATCTCCAACATTGTTCTCTCCAACAGAATGTGAAGGTTAATTTTATGAAAATAAGTGTCTAATGCTCTCATCCATGTTTTAATTAGCAAGTACTTTGAGGAATTACATATTTACACATAAAAGAAGTTCTTAATTCTATCCCTTTTATTTGCCCCCGCCATGTTTTTTTACATTTATTAATTACATTTTCTGTTTTTTTATTGATATGCTTTTGTAGGGCCGAGGATGTCTTCATTAGGTTTCTTAACATGCAAGATGATGTTCGGAAAGTCAATGGTCAAGAATTTTGGTATTATCTTTTAATTTTTGTGATATTACTTCTGTCTTTGTTGATATCTGTCTTTTATTTTTTGTTATTGTTATTTTATTGTTGTAGAAATTCACTACTCGACAAACCACATGCCTATTTAATTTGAGTAAATTTTTTCTAATTTGCCCATTGCTCTATTATCTGATTATGTTTAAAAAAATTAAAAACAATTATTTGAAGAACACCATAGCATAGCAAGACTCATATTATCAATGTGGTGAAAAAAACTCTCTTTGTTTCTCGTTTTTCATGTCTATGACATCTCTATTTTTTTTATTTATTCTTTTGTGAACAGCGAAAGATTGGTGATCCCCAATAAAGATGTAAGTTCTCTTTATTTGTACCCAATTTAGTTACATAAAACCAATATATGAATAATAGTAATAACTGTTTCAGATAATTAGCATCATTATACATCTTTATAAATGCATCTTTATTATAATTGCTATGCTGCATAAATTGCTGTAGTAAAATAACGCTCCTTTTTAAATAATATAGCGATATAAGAGCTCAGATTTTAGTGCATGAAAATAGTTTTAGCTTATATGTTCATCAAAATAGTTTACAATTTGACCTAATTAAGCAATCCTTATTTTGATTCATATTGATATTGGTCATACTTTTGAAAATGCTTCCAAACAGCGCACTTGAAAAAGTATATATAAGTAATTTCTCTCTTATAATAAAATGTTTGTTTCATTGAATGCAGAGTCTAATCGCAAAACTTGAAAATTGCAAAATACAAGACATGTTGGCAGCAGAAGAAATAAGGTATGTGCTTGTTTATTTTCAATAGGAGATCGCATTATTATAACATATCTCGTAATATCATAATATCAATATATAAAAAAAATATGTTGGATTGCGCAATGCTCTATTTTTTTATGGTGCAAACCTAGGTCAATATAAAACTCATGAACTGTTCTTGAAAATTGATTATTCAGTAGTTCTAGTTTCAAGCTAATGCACTGCCAATACTAACAGTGTTTATTCCTTTTATTTTTAGTATCGAGCAAGATAATTCCAGGGCCATAACATCAGGTGATGACAGCACATCAATCCAGGTACTGTTCTAAGTTTTAACATGTTCTATTTGTACTGTTTACATTACAAACAATAGTTAATACTATTGGCCTACAAACTGCACCTCATTTTCTTTTCCTTTCCCCCAGAAATGAACATAATACTACTGATAAGGCAAATGAGATCCACTTTCTAAGCCAATATGCAACCAGAATTACCAGTATTATATTACAATGGGTTCAACATTTACAAAATAACATAAATGAAACCAGGATTATATTACAAATGCAACCAGCATTTCCTCAATAAATGCAACCAGGATTACCAGTATTATATTACAAAAGTTTATTTTATATAATGTGCAGCATACTGAGGTGATTAATCCTCAAGAGTTTCCTCATCAGATACTTGACTACCAGAGGTTAGTTGCTTCTCTTCTGAATTGGGGTATTTTCTTTCATAATGGGCTTGAAAATATCAAAATAAATATGTTGGCCAGAAGAAAGGAATCAGTATTTATTATGAAATATCTTGTAGCTTACTAACAATATTTGTTAAATTGTGTCAATTTGGTTTCTATAATTAGGTTTTATCAAACGGCTACGCCAATGACACCTGAACATTTGTTTGACGAGTATGGGGAAAAGCTGGCGGTCATACTTTCTCATATTCAGCAAAGAAAAGTAAGTTATTTTCTGCTAGTTTAGGAAAAATCAACTGTACATTAGCAAATAAATTGGCGGCATCATACTCAGCTCAGTTTTGAACAATTCACATCTCCACAGAAGTCTATGGATACTTGAGGCTTGACCAATACTTGTCAGAAATCTATATTGATTATTGTTTTGCTTTCAGTACGTACCGAAAACTACATATTAAAGAAAAATTACAAAATATACATGTTGCTCAATAATTATAAAATATCCATGAAGCATAAACCTGATCAAGAAAATTTGTTGAATTAATTTCTCCAATTATGCAGATGTTGTTGCAACAGCAAGAACTGATGCAAACCAATGCATTCTTTGCC
Organism: Carex parvula; assembly: GCA_025461045.1. Taxonomy (NCBI): domain Eukaryota; kingdom Viridiplantae; phylum Streptophyta; class Magnoliopsida; order Poales; family Cyperaceae; genus Carex; species Carex parvula. The sequence goes on along the minus strand of JAJGRW010000400.1, from coordinate 331,571 downwards.
AACCTGCAGCTGCAGCAACAAGCAACCATTAATAGTATGCAATTCTGTCAGGTACTAAACAATGGTTTAAATTGAATTATCTCCAATCAAAAGTGTAGGAAAATTCTACTGTTCAAATCTTATTAACTAAAAGGAAACCATCAAAATCTTTCGCACATAAGTCTATCCTAGGCATCACCCCGAAAGAAAGAAAAAAAAAATAGAATGAAAGAGAGTAATTGTGTTTAACAAGTTAATATGGTTTAATGACAAGTACATATAATAAATTCGATATTTTGTGAACAAAAGGAAGAGAACAAGTGTTAATATAATTTAATTACAAGTAAATAAGTTAGAGACATTATAGTCATTTTAATGTTAAAATAACTGAAGAGAATGAACTGGTTTTAGGACACCTCCATGTCTAACTCTCAATTTACCGGAATTTTTATTCATATCCTCCATTAAATAAAAATTACACAATTACCCTCAAATTGTTTTTTTAAAATGCCCAACCACCCAGATTCTGGGGCGGTTGACTATTTAGCTAGAGAACCGCACAGATTCTATAATTGTTGAGGCATTTAAAAAAAATTAAGGGTAATTGTGTAAATTTTCATTTAAAGGAGGATATGAATAAAAATTTCAGAAATTTCAGTTTATATCCTCCAGTAATATTATTTGTATGTAGGGTATAAAGCAAGAGACTCAGGATCCCAGATTCAGTTTGAAGGAGCTGGGAGCATATGAGCCGAACTATTCGGTGATGTATCCACCATCTGTTCCAGCACCTTATCCACCATGGGTTCCTCGTCAGTTTCCCCCCAGGCCCCACGACCATGAGGCTAGCGGGTCGCAAAGCCATGACTTTGCGACCCAAGCAACAAATGCCTTCTTCACGATACCGCCACCGGCCACATACCCTGACACCAAGCAGGAGGATGCCGGCGATAGCTCGTTGCCTCCCAGGAACCGCCATCCAACCCCTCGATTTTCGCACTCAGATTACCCATAGTTTTTTTATGTTTGGATTGTTTTGTAGTGTTTATCTTATGTATTAGTTTATTTGGATGTCTCTTGAGTAAAATAAAACATAACACGGACCATCGTCAAACATAGAAATTTACTGGTATAAAATGCTAATCGCGCGTGTGTTTCTTTTATAGCCTCAAGTTAGTTTAGAGTTAGTTATATAATGCTAATCGTGTGTTTCTTTTATAGCCTTAGGAGCCTAATGAAGAGTTTCAAAATATCAAATTTTACTGCTCTAATATAAAATGGTGTTTACAATGTCTCTATATATAGTACAGAAAACTATTAGCTAAACAGTATTTAATTTAGTATAAAGTAATGCATTGGAGCAATAATAACCCTTAGTTGAGGATAAACTAGGCTTTCTTATAAGAAATATTAACCTAGTCTCAAATGAGATAAAAACCTACATGTCTCTCTCTCTTTTCTTCCCATCTTGGAGAAGAAAAAAGATGGTTCTATCTTCTATCTTCTTAATCTCTCTTTTTTCTTCTATCTTCTATCTTGGAGAAGAAAGGCGGCACTTGGAGAAGTTAATGTTGCGGATGGTTCTAGCTTCTATCTTCTTAATCTCTTTTTTTTTTTTTCTTCTCATCTTGCCTTTCTCTCTCTCTCTCTGCCAATAATTAGTAAATTAATTAATGAAGCACAGGGTTTTAATGGAAGTATATATGTATGAAAAGGGAGAAGTTTAGATCATCGATCATCGATCATCGATTTCATTTGATTGATGTTGGGAGAGGGACTAACACGGGCTTATACTGGACCTCTTTCACTAGTTAGTTTAGTTTGGGCTTTTTATAACGGGCTTATACTGGGCCTCTTTTCACTAGTTGAAACTGACATTTGTAATTTCAACGCTTTTTGATTGAAGTACTTTTAAGACCTATATAACATGGGAATGGTGCAAATTTGCTTTGCAAATCATTAATAAGGCATTTTACTAGTCCTACAAGGTAACTTCCCATAGACTTAGAGATTTAGAGCTTGCATTTTCTATAAAGAATTAATATTATAATACTAATACAATAATTTTGTTTGCAATTTTAAATATAAAGATAAACAATCATTTTGTTTTCAAAATAAAAAATAAAAAGATAAATAATCATGAAATTAAGTCTTTACATTGTTCCTCTCACTTGAACCAGTTCGAATGGAGGGACAACTAAATTGCAGTAAAACAATACAATTATTATAATAATTAATTAGAGTTCGGGGGGCTCTAATTTCATTCAAATTCTTTCTGGTGCCGTCTTTCAGCCATTAGAATTGAACTTCCGGACATCAGTACCATTTCCTACTTTTTTTTATTGTGATGTTTCATCGGCAAACTAAATTGAATGATTGAGTATTGAATATTTGGGAAAAAAATTACAGGTTTCTGAGTTATCATAAAGTATAGATTAAACAATTCCAACTATTTATACTTCACCAACCTTTTTGTTAGCATCCAAAAGAGATTAGCCTTTCCCACAAGTTTTTTAGAAAGATTGAAACTTTCAGAAAAGCTTTTCGTAATTTCCGTGATAAAGGACACGTGGAATTCTCCGCGTTATTTAGGAAGCTTATATCTGAAATGATCAAAGTTTCTTTACTTTTTCAATAACAAAACTACGCGGAGAATCATTGTTTTTGATAATAATCACCACCAACAATATAATTCTGTTAAAGTCATTTGTCCTCACCATACCAACCTCTCTCAATAAATCCAAAACAAAGCACTTCTTTCACTTATAAATACCATGGAGCCCCGCTTTTCTCTTCACCAAGTAATCAATTTAGCCACTGAACTTCTGGTGAGAGCATAGATATGGCTACTTCCACCTTCTTTCTTTATTTTTCACTTTGCCTTTCAGTCTTGCTTCATGGATGTGCAGCTCAATTTGGCGTTGGTGGTCAGAGCCCATGGCATAGCTCACGAGGGTTGGGTATTGGCCAGAGGGCATGTCGATTTGAGAGGCTCGAAGCGCTCGAACCATCAAGGCGGGTGCAACATGAGGCGGGCATCACTGAATACTATGATGAGAACAATGAACAGCTTCGATGTGCCGGCCTATCTGCTAGACGCCGCATAATCAATCCTAGAGGCCTTCGTTTACCTGCCTACTCTAATGCGCCTTCTCTTGTCTACATAAAACAAGGTAAAGTTGGGTTCTCAGAGATTGGATAGACATAATATTTCAAATCAAAGCACTTATTTGCGTACCATTCTGAGATAATATATACTATATCTGACAAAATTCTGTTTAACATAATTTGCAGGAAGGTGCCTAATGGGAATTGTATATCCTGGGTGCCCAGAGAGTTACCAATCATTCCAGCAACAATTTGAGCAGTCTAGGCAGGAAAGGGAGGCTCAGGGTCAGAGGCCTCGGGATGAACACCAGAAAGTTCAGCGTGTCCGTGAGGGAGATGTTGTTGCTTTACCGGCAGGTGTTACTCACTGGTTCTACAATGATGGTGATGTCCCTGCAGTTGCAGTCACTGTGTCTGACATAAGCAATAGTGCCAATCAGCTTGAGCCGAGACGCAGGGTATGAGATCTAGCATAAGTGTAATTTATCACATAACATATTTGTTGGGCAAAATTGATTGCATATTCATGTTGTAGAATAAACCTCTAATTTATATACTTTTTTTTAATGAAATAAGGAGTTCTTGCTGGCCGGAAGGCACCAGAGGGGAGGACAATCCTATGAAACAGAGCAACAATCAGGAAACATCCTAACTGGATTTGACACTCGATTTTTGGCTGAGGCTCTCGGTGTAAATCAGGAGCTTGTGAGAAGGCTCCAGAGTCAAAATGACGAGAGAGGCGAAATAGTTCATGTGCCGCAAGGGCTTCAATTGCTCAGACCATCTAGGATCCAAGACGAGCAAAAACAACAACAAGAGGAAGAGTTTTACGGGGAAAGATATCAAGGGGAGCAGAGGGGAAATTATACCAATGGTTTGGATGAGAACTTCTGCACTATGAGAATAAGAGAGAACATTAATGATCCATCCCGTGCTGATATCTACAACCCTCGTAGTGGAAGAATCACAATACTCAACAACCAGAAGTTGCCCATCCTTAACAACGTCCAAATGAGTGCCAACCGGGTTGTTTTGAGAAGGGTAATTCTTAAAACCTTTTTGTGTAGTAAGCAATGAGCAACTAAATTTGTTCAAACTAACTGAAATATTTTTTGTATTTGTAGAATTCTGTTCTTGCCCCGCATTGGAACATCAATGCTCATAGCTTGGTTTATGTGACCGGTGGAAGCGGAAGGGTCCAGATTGTCAACCACCAAGGAAGAACTGTTTTTGATGGCCAGCTTCGCCAAAGACAAATTCTGCTAATCCCTCAGAACTATGCAGTGCTGAAAAGGGCATACCAAGATCAATTTGAGTATGTTTCGTTCAAGACGAACCCTAATGCTATGGTGAGCAAAATAACCGGGAAGCAATCTATTATCCGAGCCTTGCCGTTGGATGTTCTCAGGGCTTCTTACCGCCTAACGATAGAACAAGCGAGGAGGCTTAAGAACAGCAGGAGGGAGGAGATGGCTTTATTTGCTCCTAGGTTTCAGAGGAGCGCTTCTGAGGAGGAGAGCAAGTATGATCCAGAATTTCAGGGAAATCCCGATGTTACTATTACTCAAGTTGTGAACTAAATAGAGTGCAATTGCTCTTAATAAGAGGGACTGGTGAAATGTGTGTTGTGTACTTGCTTGTTTGAAATAATAAAAATAAAATTATCAATATTTTTGTTCGTAAATCAGGAGTAGTGTATGTTTCTCTAATATCGTCTGACATTCTCTTTGGTCTTGATTGTCCTCCGAGAATCACTCAAATATTGTCCCCCAAATATATAATTAATTTCCAAAGAAAGATGAATCAAATAATGTCATAGATTATTCCTAGGTAAATGAGGGGAACAAGAAACATAATTTAATTCTAAAATAAGAAGCGCAAGATTATTAAAAATAACTTTCGTCAATACACTTTGGGAACGTTTTATTGTGAAAGTAAATTGTGGACAAAAGACATTTCAAAATAGTTTTATAATACAAGTTGTATTAGAACAATATATATAAGACATTGCATGTTACCAACTACGAGATATCCTTATCTAATATTATGCTTAATGTAAACTTTTGAATATTTTGTATTTTGTATTGAGAATTTTGTTATAGTTCTACAATCTGAAATATATGAGTATACATACTCTCTTTGAGATATTTTTACCGTTAACGGTAACATCCTATGCACCTATAACTATGTTATTTACAATTTTACCCTTATTCCACTTTACAATATTACCCCTCTAATTACTTCTATTCTTCAACACTCCCCCTCAAGCTAGGATTATAAATGTCAATTAATCCTAGCTTGCTTGTTATTTCTTCAAACGCCTTTGGAATGAGACATTTCGTGAAGATATCGGCTAATTGGTCTTGACTCTTCACATAAGGAGTTTCGATTTCCTTCGCTTGAACTTTTTCTCTTATGAAATGACAATCGACTTCAATATACTTTGTTATTTCGTGAAACACCGCATTTGAAGTAATATGCTTTGCCTCATTGTTATCACAAAATATTTTCATCGGTTTATCAATTTTTAAGTTCAATTCCTCTAGTAATTGTTTCATCCAAGTGAGCTCACTTGCGGTGGATGCCATAGCACGATATTCCGCTTCCGCACTTGATCGCACCACGACATTTTGCTTCTTGCTTTTCCATGTGACTAAGTTTCCGCCTACAAATGTGCAATAGCCGGTTGTTGATTTTCTATCGAAAGTCCCGGCCCAATCTGCATCGGAATAGCCACACACTTCGTTAGATTTATTATTTTTCATCCATATACTCTTTCCGAGTGATTTCTTTAGATATCTCAAAATTCTATCAATGGCATCCAAATGTGATTTTCTTGGTGAATGCATAAATTTACTAATTTGGTTTACCGCAAATGATACGTCCGGCCTATTTACCGTTAGGTAGATTAACTTACCTGCAAGCTGTTGAAATTGGTTGATGTCTTCTAACAGTTCTCCATCTTCGGAAATTAATTTACAATTACTATCAATTGGTGTTGAGGCCAGTTTGGATCCTAATTTTTCCGTTTCTTTTAGAAGGTCTATAGTGTATTTTCTTTGTGAAATAAATAATTCTTTACTAGAATTAGCTATTTCAATTTCTAAAAAATATTTAAGTCTACCAAGATCCTTTATTTCAAATTTTTCTTTTAAGTGTCTTTTAACATTATTAATTTTTTCATAATTGTTTCCGGTTATAATTATGTCATCAACATAAACAATTACAACGGTAATATCATTATTTTCATTTTTTGAGAATAAGGATGTATCGGATTGGCTTACTTTAAAACCGAGAAAAATTAAATATTGAGAGAGTTTTCCATACCATGCCCTTGGAGATTGTTTAAGTCCATAAATTGATTTTTTTAACCTACAAACAAGGTTAGTATTTTTTTCTTTTACATGACCCGGTGGTAGAGTCATATAAACTTCTTCTTCAAGTGTTCCTTGAAGGAACGCATTTTTAACATCCATTTGATATAAGTTCCAACCATTATTTACCGCTATCGAAAGTACAATTCTTATGGTATTCATCTTTGCTACCGGAGCAAAGGTCTCTTGGTAATCAATACCGTATGTTTGGGTATATCATTTGGCAACTAGTCGGGCTTTGTACCTTTCTATGGTGCCATCACTTTGGTATTTTATTTTATAAATCCATTTGCACCCTACGGGTTTTTTATTTTTTGGTAACGGTACAATGGTCAATGTATTATTTTTTTCTAAGGCTTGAAGTTCCTCTTTCATAGCCTTGCACCATACCGGTTGGCTTATGGCTTCCTCAAAATTTCTTGGTTCTTCTATTTTGGAAATTGAACTAAGAAATGCATGATGATTTTTTGAAATATTTTTATATGAAATATAATCTTGAATAGGATATTGAACCTTATAGGTTACGAAATCTCGTAACCTTGTGGATGGTTGAATAGGACGAGTTGATCTCCTTACCGGAGTTTCTTCTTCAATATTTTCATCTTCTTCTTCTCCGATTTCACTTTGAGAAATTTCATTTTCTTCTTCCCCGGTTCCACTTTGAGAAGTATTGTTACTTTCTCCTTCATTTCCTACTACTCTTGGCTCCACAATTTTATTAGTGGTAATAGGAATTATAAAATCATTTGCTCTATTGTGATTGTCACTTTTACTTTTATTTGTTTTGAAGTATGGCTCTTTTTCAAAAAAGGTGACATCTCTAGAAATATATAATTTATGATTTGTTGGATCATAACATTTATAACCATTTTTTTTAGATGAATATCCTAAAAAAAATGTTTTAATAGAGGTATGGTCTAGTTTAGCTCGTTTATTGTGATGTACATAACATGTACATCCGAATACTCTTAGGTGGTTGAAAAATATTTTTCTTTGATAAATAACTTCCAATGGACTTTTCTTATTTAAAACTACACTTGGTAACCTATTTATCAAATAAACTATGGTGAGAATGGCATCCGACCAATAAATTTTTGAAACGTTATTTTGAAACATAAGTGCCCTTGTCATTTCAAGTAAATGACGGTTTTTTCTTTCGGAAACTCCATTTTGTTGTGGTGTATAAATACAAGTACTTTGGTGTATAATTCCTTTTTGTTTCAAAAAATTTGAGAAATTTTGATTTATAAATTTTGTACCATTATCGGTTGTAAAGGTTTTAATTTTTGCGTTGTATTGATTCTTAACTAAATTTGAGAAATCTTGAAAGTGAGAAAATACTTCACTTTTATTTTTTAGCAAATATAAATAAGTTAATCGTGAAAAATCATCTATAAATGTAACAAAATATTTAAAACCATTATAAGACTCTACAGGGGCGGGTCCCCACACATCGGAATGAATAAGTTCAAATATTTGACTACTTTTAGAGTTTGAAATTACAAAAGGAAGTCTAGTATACTTTGCTAGTTTGCATACTTCACAATTGCTACAATCTAGATTTGAGAAATCAAAAATATATTTCAAAATCTTATCGGAGGGATGCCCAATTCTTCTATGCCACAAACTTCCCTTGTCTTGTATTTTTGTGTTGAAATTGAATTTTAGGCTATTCAAAAAATAGAGTCCGTTTTGAAAAACACCTTCACCAATCATCCTCTTGGATGTCAAATCCTGAAAAAACACGCTTTTTGATGAAAAAATGATCTCACAATTTATTTCTTTTGATAATTTTCCTATAGATAATAAATTAGAAGCACAATTTTTTACATGTAAAACATGTTTAATTTCTTTTAAAAAAAGATTGATTGAGCCATAACCACAAATTCTATTTTTTCACCGTTTGCAACATATACAAATTCTTGATTTTTATTTTTTTGATAATTATACAATATATCTTTGTTTCCGATCATGTGATCGGTTGCACCGGAGTCTAAGACCCAATGTAAATTATTTTTGTAGAGTTCCCAATTCAAATTGCCTAGATTTGTACATATTTTTTGTTTTATTTCAGATTCAAACTCATTTGGTATAATGTACAAATTTTGGTTTGGGCTTAGCGTTGATATACTATCTAATGAATTTTTAGTTTTAGAAAAACCTGTACTGGGCTTTGAAGCCTTATTTAGAAGGCCGCTGATTGAGGAAAGAATTTGAGAGATTTCATTCCGTGTGATGCCAGTACCAGCGGAACCTTCACTACTACAAAAAAAGAGATTATACACGGACAATAAAGGAAGAGCTACACGGATTTCCTACCGTGTTTAAATCGAGGGTGTACGATTAGTTCAATAACTACACACGGACTTTTGGCCGTGTGCAATTTTAAAGATTCTACACGTATAACTTCACAAACAGCCGTGTACAAAGACCAGAATGTGTCGCGCTCCATTTACCGAGCTACACGGATATTACCTAAAAAACCGTGTACGATTCTTTTTGTACACGGACTTTTAACTAAAAAACCGTGTAGCTTGACTCTTTCTACACGGACATTTAGTTAAATGTCCGTGTAGCTCTCCTCTTTCTACACGGACATTTAACTAAATGACCGTGTAGCTATCTTTTTTCTACACGGACTTTAGTTAAATATCCGTGTAGAAAGTACATTTTTTTTTTTTTTTTGTATTTTTTGTTTTTCGGCTAGCCTCCAGTTTTGCTAGCCATTTTTGTTACAGAACTATATATTCCAGATTTTCCAGATTTCATATAACAAGAAATCCATATTTTCCAGATTAGCAATAAATCCATATTAGCAAGAAATTCATATTTTTCAGATTAGCCAGAAATCCATATGCAATAAATTATACAATATTCATATACACCAAATTATACAAAATTATGCAAATCCATATCGAGGATTACAAAATTCCATGGCAAACCACCTTGCCCACATGCACCGCACATCGTCGATCTGATCCGAAGAGTAATGATCTTGCTTTGTCACATTCTACAAAATTATAATTTTATAATAGTTAGTATTTCAGAAAAGGTAGATATCAATTGCTTATTATATAGGAAATTCATATGAAGTACATACCGCTTTTGGGAATTCGAATTGTATTCTTTCGACAAAGTCAAACATGAATATCATCGTGTAATAAGCGCATTCCCAACCCTCCTTCTGTTGCGGGCTCTGAAATTTACATTTAGCGGCATTTGTTAGAATGACAATAATTTTTTTAACAAGATATGAAATTTCTAACTCATAAAGTGTGCTCACCACCATGTACTTCCAATTCAACTTGCTTTTCTTGCGCGTGCCCGTGCTATCTGATCCTCCCTCTTTAATATATTTCACAAAAGCCCTTACAAAAGTGAGTGAATGTAATTAGCAATTTTATAATTTGATATGATTGAAAGAAATGCAAACCTATAGAATTATTATTGCTTACTTATTCACAAAAGGCAAGATAACTTTGCACTTGGCGGCAGCCGCGGTCCTTCCTGCTGGCTTACAAGAATCAATAATTATGCCCACACTTAAGTACGGCACAATGAGAATCGTGCACCAATGTTTGCTGTTGGATCGAGGAGAAGAATTATAGTACTTTAGCATATAAAAGTCACACGAGTATTTGCTATGATTGATGGTGTGATTTCATTTTTTTATGTTTAACTTTTAATTCCTTTATACAATTCTTTAATTAAAATATAAACAACAAATAAGTTAAGATTAGAACTAACCCCTCGTGGTATGGCATGAGAATGAATTTCTTCTCCTCCGCCTTAGCACGATGCATCGCAGAACACATGTACTCGATAGCCATATCCGGATAATATGTCGCTGCCGTAGAACTCACTTTCTCGGGGTCCAGAAACACGCACAAGTTCTTCCTTTCAACCATCTCATCACAGTTTCGGACTAGCTTCCTGAAAACTCATCATATTGTAATTAGAATATATATTTGAGTTCTATACAATAATGAAAATATTTTAATATCACTAACATGAGGAAAATGGTGATGTGTGAAACATCGAGCCATTTGTCGGATGACGAGTGGTGGAAGAGGTCCTTGAAGTCTCTGAACGACAGCAGGAGCTGCCTGCCTTCGTGTAGAAACATCCCAGGTGGGACAGGGATGATGATAGCCTCCATGCCGTCGGGCGCCGTCATCAAGTAGTCGTGGAGAAGGCGCAAATCATTGGGCAAACGGCTGTATTCTTCTTCTGTGACCATAGGACGGGGCGGTGATTGTGGCGCGTCAGGCGCGATGTCGCAAGCCACCTCCTGACGTACCGGTGAGAGAGCCGTACCGGTAACATCATCTCCTCGTGTCTGTATCAAGTTATAGATGTATTATTCTAGTATTTCAAAAAGAATGAGTTGAATGTAAAAAATAAATGAATTTTTTTATGAATTACCTGATCCAAAACAATCTGACTCTTGGGCCATTGGACAAATGACATCCGTGCGTCATCAAGCACAACCGCGTCGTCGGTAGGGACAGGAAGGGGTACGCGCTGCCATCCATCCACGACTAACTCAACCTGCACGCATGCATGGTCGGGTCTTAGCTGAGTATTGTGTACACTTTTGGCGAGTGGATGTACAACGCCCTTAGCAACGATCATAGAAACACTGCCATTCCGCAGGACGAGGTCGCATGCTCTGGGGTCCTGCAAATTTATAGAAAAGTTGTTTATTCTAGTGATGCGATATTGTCCAACAAGGTTGCAAACAGGTTTTAAATACCTTTAGATTATGAAGAAGTATTGATTACCTTGAGATTATCCAAATCGTCGTTCGCGCCCCACGTGCCGGATGCTTGACTACTTCGCCGAATTCCCGGCGAAATGGGAGGTGGTTGCTCGGATGGCTGCGTAGTTGCTGATCTAATTTGTGTCAACATTGCTTCCATCTCAGCAAACCTTGCGTCGTACTCTTTGCTCACCTCCGCGCGTATCTGCGCAACTATCTCGTCTTTGTTTACCTTGGCACGAGATTTTCTTCGAGGTTTCTCTCCCTCCACTCGGAACACCTCCTTCCAGCCCCTGTAGACCCCTACACCCCTTACTCGACCCGGGTGTTCTGGATTCTCGAGCGCCGCGGACAAGGAATCATTTTGTCGTTCGACACTCCGGGCACCCGAGTTGACCTCCTCCTCCACTTCCAACTGTTCAAGTAGAAGAATTAGTTAAAGCAAAAGAACAATTGACGTACTTTCGGAGTTATAAATGACTCTTACCATTCTTTGAGCCACGCTTTGCAACTCCGTTGGGAGTACTATCCTCCCGTCAGCGGTTACCTCGGCTCTACCCATGACCCAATCTTTGCCCCTAGGATTTTGGATCCTAACCACGGGTGAGTCAGAATCCTTGTTCGCATCCAGGACTTTCCTCCATTCTGCCGACTTACCCTCGTAACCACCTGACCCTAGATGGTGTGGATACTTGTTAAAGGCAACGGTCCTCCTGCCTTTATCACTCTTTGCCTTCACGGAAACAAGACAATAACGATCAGTTAGTTTTAGAAAGATAAGTACAAATCGAGAAAGAATAAGCATAAATTTGGCACGAGTTAGATACCTGGAACTCTTCAGTAGACTTCAAAACTTGATACGCATCCCAGTCCTCTTGTTTTAGCCATTTGTAGTAGCCGACCGGATTTTTCCCTTTCTCCATGAACTCCGTCTTCAACGTGCTCTTGTATTGCTTCCATCCATTGTTCATAATCTTCAACGTCTTATTCTTTGGAACATCACTCTGGATGTTCCATTGAGCCTGATTGACACAAAAATTTAGTGTATTTAAATATAGATCATACATAAGTGAAAATTCAAGAGAAGAGTTGTTAGGCACTTTACCTTCACCGTGTTCCACCACTCGTCCTTCACCTCTTTCTCGAAATGATCCCATCTCTCAACAAGGATACTCGCATTTTGTTTCACGAAGCTCGTACACCAATTTGAGTATTTCAGCCGTTCTGGTCCCTGCGCACGCCCGTCTTCTGTGAACCAGATTTTGGGTTGGGTCTGCTCAGAATGGCTCGTGCACATTGTAGGCCCTCTTCTCCTTCTTTCTGACGAGGCAGTAGCTTGCTGCTCCTCTTCTTCCATCATATCCTCGTACTCATTTTCATTCGACATGGTGCTGCATGAAATTAAAGATCAAATCATTTGACATATAACCTAGATTAATCAACCAACTTTTGACATATAACCTATATTCATCAAGAGATTAATCAATCACTTGTTGACATATATCCTAGATTATTTGAATTAACCTACATAGAAACAAATTGATCAATTACTATTACCAGTAGATGAGTTATTTAATCAACCAACTCCTTGCTAATTAACCTCTTTAATTGATCCCTCCACGAAAGATGAGTTATTTAAAACAAATTGATCAATTACTATTACCAGTAGATATTCTTATAAGAAAGGGAGGAGTAAAATTTAGATATCTATATGATATTTCTCCCTTCATCATTAATCAACTAACATTACATAACAAATTTTATAATTCCAACACATAGAAACATAAAAAAAAAATAAACTACTATAGCTAATAACTCCATGTAAATAAGTAGCAGCAATTTCCTATAGGAGAAACCAGTAAGAATCATCTCTGAAGAAGTGGCCGACTACAATATATAATAGCTATTAATGAGTGAGTAGCCAAGAAACAAGCACGGTGACCGCTACCTTTGACATCGTCAACAACAATCGAGATGGTGTGTATTCCTCGATAACAAGTGACCTAAACCAAATACATAAATAGACCAAGATGCCGAAAAATAACAAATACCAACCATGTCTAACGGGTTCAAACCCAATAAGAAAAATAACGAGAGAGAGAGAGCTAACCACGGGTGAGAGAGACCACTGGTTAGAGAGAGAGAGACCGAGGTGGAGAGAGACCGAGGTGGTGAGGCGGCGAGGCGGCGAGGCGGGGAGGCGGTGAAGAGCTCGGAGAAGGCTCAGCAAAATCTTCTCTGTGAGGGTTTTTGAAACTGATGTGTATTCTCTTTTCGGACTTGTGAAAATTTTGGAAGAGAAGGATTTCGAATAATAGTGTTTTTCTCATTATACACGGACTTTTAACTTAAAAGACCGTGTACAAAGATCTTTATACACGGACTTTACTCTAAAGGCCGTGTGCAAATACCCTTTCTACACGGACATATAGCTAAAAGGCCGTGTAGCTCTCTACCCTTTCTACACGGACATATAGCTAAAAGGCCGTGTAGCTCTCTACCCTTTCTACACGGACTATTAGCTAAATGTCCGTGTATAAATTGGTCCGACAGGTGGGTCCCAGGTTCAGTAAAGTTCTCTGAATGGTTGCGGGCCGCAATACTTCATATACCGAAGTTTGACAATTTTAACTAATATTTATTTTAACTAATATTAACTAATATTTTAACTAATTATTTAACTAATATTAAATGTTGATAAAGTTGAACATAATATTTTAAACATAATATTTTCATTAAACATAATCCTTCCTTAAATATTTTAACTAATATTAAATATTTTAACTAATATTTAGTGAAAACTAATATTTTAACTAATATTTATTTTATTTTATTATTAAATGTTTTAACTAATATTTTCAAAAACTAATACTAATATTTGATAATATTATAAGCATTAAACATAATCCTTCATTATAAGCATTAATCTCGTCTTTGATAATATTTGATAATATTTGATAATACTATTACTCGCATTATGCTTTTTTCTTTTTTTCCCTCTTTTTTTCCTTTTTTATTTGATATATTACAAGCTAAAGTTGCAATCTTAAAAGCTACACGGTCTTAAACAAAATAAATATTACACATTATGCTTTTTTTTTCCTTTTTCTCCTTTTTTCCACTATTTGAACGGTACCCTCGGCCCATAATCCTTCATTGTGGTCGGACCGCATGTAGTCAGCTTCGTCTACCCCTTCAAGTGTTGCTACCTCAGTTTGCACATCGGTACAAAATGGAGGTACTTCGTCGAACTGGTCGTACTCTTCTTCATCGACGACATTTTCTACCCCGACAATCCTTCTTTTTTCCGGATAGGACGACGCTCAACCTATCATCACTCGGGTCTTGTACATAAAAGACTTGGGTGGCTTGCTTGGCGAGTATAAACGGATCGTCAACGTGCCCAACCCTGTTTAAATCAACGAGTGTGAACCCGTCGTTATCAACTTTAACACCTCGGTCTTCGACCCATTGACACCGAAACACGGGAATGCTCAGGCGAGGACTGTAAATGAGCTCCCAAATTTCTTGAATAACGCCATAATATGACTTTGATGCTATTACAGCCCGGCCATCTCCGGATCTACTGAATTCTTGAGAGGTCGCCACCAACGTCACCCCACTGTTTTGCATCGTGCTCTTATCACTCTGGGATTTAGTATAAAATGTATATCCGTTAATCTCGTATCCTTGGAATGTTCTAACAACAATTTGGGGTCCTGCGCCAAGTAGTTTAACAATTTCAGGTACGGGGTGTGACTGCACTCTTTCTTTCAGCCATCCTATAAAAGAACGATTATGCTCGTTAGTAAGCCACTTCTGACTCCTCGTGTAGTTTTGTTGTTGAAGGATTGTCATGTGCTCATCTATATAGGGAGCAACATCTGTCATGTGTTGTAGTACAATAAAATGTGCCTTTTGTAGTTCATTTAGATCAGCAACTACGGCTCTCAACCCAATTGTCCCGACTCCTTGGAGCCTTCCCTCGTATCGAGATTTTGGAACGCCAATAGGATCCACACCGGTCAAGTAGTTGGTGCAAAAATCAACCACCTCCTCCGTAGAATATCCTTCTATAATGCTGCCTTCGGGTCGATGTCGGTTCCTTACGTATTTTTTCAAGATGCCCATGTATCTCTCGAATGGATACATATACCGAAGGAACACGGGACCACAAATCTTAATTTCTCTCACAAGATGAACAACAAGGTGAACCATAACATCGAAAAAAGATGGCGGAAAATACATCTCAAGTTGGCAAAGAGTAACGACGACCTCCTTTTGCAAAGAGTCCAATTTTAGAGGGTCTATCACTTTGGAATTTATTGCATTGAAGAAAGAACAAAGCTTCGTAATGGTTTGACGAACGTGCTTTGGTAAAATTCCCCGAATTGCAACCGGAATTATATGTGTCAGTAAAACATGACAGTCGTGAGATTTCAGACCGACCAGTTTCAAGTCCTTCATCGACACCAACTTCTTAATATTCGAAGAATATCCTGATGGGACTTTTATACCATTGAGGCATTCACAGAAGCTTGTTTTCTCTTTCTTTGACATTGTGCACAGTGCGGGGGGTAGGTATGTGCGCTTCCCTTTCTCCTGCGGTGCGAGCTCGGGTCGTATTCCCATCTCTACCATGTCTTTTCTCACTTTAATACCATCTTTCGTCTTCCCCGGAATGTTCAATAATAAACCAATTAAACTGTCACAGACATTTTTTTCGACATGCATGACATCTAGGCAATGCCTCACTTCTAAATATTTCCAGTACGGTAGCTCCCAAAATATGGACCTCTTTTTCCAAATATTCTTCGGTAGTGCTTTGGCGCATTTTCCAAAAACAACATCAATGTTTTTTACCCGTTCGAAGACACTCTCCCCGTCTAATGGATGACGAGCCACTCCAAGCTCAATTTTCCCGTTGAATGCCATCTTCTTCTTACGATATGGGTGATTAATAGGAAGAAACCTACGATGCCCCATGAATACATTCTTTTGACAATTTTTCAACCTCAGCACCTGCGTGTCATCTTCACAGATCGGGCACGCTTTTGCTCCTTTACAAGTGTAACCCGACAAATTCCCGTACGCGGGGAAATCATTTACGGTGCAAAACACCATGGCCCGCAAGGTAAAGGTCTCTTTCATATACGCATCCCACACCGGGACGCCATCACGCCACAATTTTTGGAGGTCCTCGATTAATGGTGCGAGATATACATCTATGTCATTTCCGGGTTGTCTGGGTCCTTGGATTAGTAATGACATCATTATATATCTGCGTTTCATGCACAACCAAGGAGGAAGATTGTAGATGCATAAAAGAACTGGCCAAGTACTGTGCCGACTGCTCATACTTCCAAACGGACTCATTCCATCTGAGCTCACCACAATCCTAAGGTTCCGCGGTTCAGAACCAAATTCTTTGAAATGTCTGTCAATGTTTCTCCATTGAGGAGAATCAGCCGGGTGCCTTAGTTTACCGTCATTTTTGCGCTCTTCTTCGTGCCAGCGCAATAATTTTGCATCTTTGGGATTCGCAAACAACCGTTTGAATCTCGGTATTATCGGCAAATACCACAACACCTTAGCCGGAGGTCGGCCACTTGTGTCCTCGTTACAATCATCAGTGTCCTGGTCCTTACGACGTTTATATCGTGAAACACCGCATTTAGGACAGACATGCATGGCCTCGTACTCGTTACGATACAATACACAGTCATTCGGACATGCATGTATTCTTTCGATCTTCAACCCCATTGGACATATCAACTTCTTTGCCTGATATGTTGTACCGGGTAACTCGTTGTTATCTGGGAGCATTTCTCCTAAAAGCTGTAATAAGGACGTGAAACTCTTATCGCTCCAACCATTGTCTGCTTTTAAGTTTAATAATTTCAACACAGCTGACAGTTTTGTAAATTTGGTACACCCGGGATACAACGGCTTCTTAGATTCATTAGACAAATTTTGAAATTTATCATAATTTTTATCACTAATTTCATCTTCCACATCACGTAACATATCCTCCAAATTTTCAGTAAACTCGTGTTCTACATTTTCATCAAAATTCCTCTCCATCTCATCATCGTCATTTTCGGGTTCGACGTTAATATCAGAATATTCGGCACTCTCATAATCCTCGTTCCAATCAAGTTCAAAATTATCAGAAATTCCAACATTCTCATCATTCAATTCACGATTACAATCCTTTTTGGCACTACTACTTTCCCCAAATTTCTCACCATGCATGAACCAACATGTATATCTCTTCTTAAATCCCCGACAAATCAAATGAGCTCTAATTTCTTCGATGTCCAAAAATCTTAATAAATTTTTACAATCTTTACAAGGACATAAAATGTCTTCTTCTTTTTTATTCACTCTATAACTCTCAGCAAATTTTATAAACTCATCAACGCGAACCAAATATTCTTCACTGTCACGTCGCATTTCATACATCCAGCTTCGATCCATCTGTAAATTAAATTAAAAAAATGATTTGATCAATTAATCATGCATGGTCAACATTCTCCTTCGTGTACAAAATTTTGGGCTTACAAAGGGCCGGTTTACAATCCTAACCCACTCTTTGAATATTATGTCTCATATGTGAACACATATTAGCGAGATTTAATTAGTATTTGAGAAAAATTCGGCAGCATTTCCCCTTAACTCCCCAAGTATGCGTACGAACCACATACTCGTAGGAGCAATAAGGGAAAATACTGTCGAACTTTCCTCAAATACTAATTAAATCCCGCTAATATGTGTTCACATCCTAAATGAGACATAATATTCAAAGAGCAGTCCCAAAACGGGGACTATCCAAAATTAATCCCTATTGGATTAATTTTGAACGGGCATGGACCTAAAAGCATCTAAAGGTCGGTTATTGGACCACAATACGTACACTAATTAATTACATCTAAAATTAAGAATTCAAGAATGCATGAAATGACCTAATTAAATAAGCCTAAATAACAGAAAATTAGAGAAAGAAAATGATTTAAATACATATTACTAACCTTAGAAAGATGGAGAGGAGAAAATACAAACTTAATTCAAAGATCTCAGATCTCAGCTGCTGGCCTCGATCAATTCGCAGAAATAAAAAGCTCAGTTCGAGATGTATGAACTAAAAACTTGATCAAAACGGCGCTCTGGAAGGGAAGATAATAAAACCCTACACTATTATACACGGCTATTTAGTTATATATCCGTGTAGCTCTCCACCTATTTCTACACGGCTTTTTAGTTATAAAGCCGTGTACAATTATAAGAATTCTACACGGCTATATTATCAAAAAGCCGTGTATAATGTTCCTACACGGATAATTAGTTATAAACCGTGTAGCTCTCTCAATTATTTGCACACCCACTTCTTTACACACGGATTTGTGGTTTCTAATAAACCGTGTAGCTCTCTCTAATAATTCTACACTGATTATTAACTAATTATCCGTGTAGAAATCGTGCAGATCTTTTGGACTCATGTTTGGTACACTGTTTTTAATATAATTGCCAAATCCGTGTACAATGTGCAGTGTACAAAGCCAGTTTTTGTAGTAGTGACAACTAGAGTGATGCAAAGACCTTCAGTTCATGTGTTGTATTTGGGTATCAACTACCCTCTTA
>JAJGRW010000400.1:266345-305754 GCA_025461045.1 Carex parvula | reverse complement strand
TTTGTTGATGATTTTTCAAGACTAACATGGTTGTATTTATTAAAAACCAAAGAACAAGTAAAAGACATATTTAGAATATTTTTAACTATGATTAGAACGCAATTTGAGAAAAATATCAAAGTAATTAGAAGTGATAATGGAACAGAATATATGAATAGAGAAGTGCAAGAAATACTTCAAAATAACGGCATATTACATGAGACATCATGTGTAGGAACGCCTCAACAAAATGGTATTGCAGAACGAAAAAATAGGCATATACTTGAAATTACGAGATCTCTTTTAATTGAAACAAATGTACCAAATATTTTTTGGGATAACGCAATTACATTTGCTATATACCTCATGAACCGCATGCCAACACAAGTCAATTATTTTAAAACACCATTACAAGTTTTTTCTGCACACCTAAAAATTAATTCTATTTTGAATTTACCTCCAAAAATTTTTGGGTGTATAGCATACGTTCATCTTCAAAAACAATACCGATCAAAACTTGAACCACGAGCGGAAAAATGTATCTTTTTAGGCATGGGTCAAAATCAAAAAGGATATAAGTGTTATAGTCCAAATACACGAAAATTTTTCATCACCATGGATGTAGATTTTATAGAACATGAACCGTATTTTAAACTTCCACAAAATCCAATTCAGGAGGAGAGGGTAAATATATCTGAGGAGGAATTGAATTTTGATTTTTTAGATTTCACAAGATATCATGCTCCTTTAGATTTTTCTACCCCTGTATTATATCAAACTTACCAAGAACAAAACAATTCGGAAGAGGAAAGCAACCAGGACTTAAATAACGAAAGTGAAATAAATCAAGAACAAAATAATTCGGAAGTGGAAAGAAACCAGGACATAAATAACAACAGTGAAATAAATCACTTGGAGACCAACGACACCATTGAAGACCAAGAAGAGATAAGAATACAACCCGCCGATGATCCAACACGGCCCGGCTCTCCATATGAGGTAAGTTTCTCTGAACAAAGATTTATATTACCACCAAGAACAAATAGAGGGAAACCACCAAAAAGGTATGTACCTGAAGACGGTTCAAGCACAGAAAAATACCCAATTGCAAAATATACAACAACCAATCACTTAAGTGAACCACTGAAGGGTTTTGTAAACCAAATATCATCAATAACAATCCCAACAAAACTAGAAGAGGCCATAACAGACCCGAAATGGAAGAATGCAATGGACATAGAAATGAATGCACTAAATAAAAACAATACATGGGAAATCACCAATTTACCTAACGGCAAAAAAACTGTAGGATGTAAGTGGGTATATACAATAAAGTATAATGCACAGGGAAAAATAGAAAGGTATAAAGCGAGATTGGTTGCAAAAGGATACACACAAACATACGGAATTGATTTTCAAGAAACTTTTTCTCCTGTTGCTAAGTTGAATTCTGTTAGAGTTATTTTATCTATTGCAGCAAATTTAGAGTGGCCATTGCACCAGTTTGATGTGAAAAATGCGTTCCTACATGGAGAATTAGAGGAGGATATTTACATGGAAATGCCGCCAGGTTACCAACCACCGAATATGATGGGTAAAGTATGTAAACTAAAGAAAGCGTTATATGGGTTAAAACAATCCCCACGGGCATGGTTTGGCCGGTTTAGTCAGGCCATGAGGGGATACGGCTATACCCAAAGCAATTCAGATCACACAATGTTCTACAAGAAGAGCTATAAAAAAATTGTTGTTCTCATAATTTATGTTGATGACATGATCATAACGGGAAGTGATAAAGAGGGAATACGAGAATTAGAGGAGAGGTTGTTCAAAGAATTTGAAATGAAAAATTTAGGTGGGTTAAAATACTTTCTGGGGATAGAGGTAACCCGGGATAAAGAAGGAATATATTTGTCACAAAGAAAATATATACTTGATCTTTTATGTGAAACAGGAATGCTAAATTGCAAGCCGGTTGATACACCAATGATTCCAAACTTGAAGTTAGAAGCCTACACGGATCATACACCCACCAATGTAGACAGATATCAAAGACTTGTGGGTAAGTTGATTTACTTGGCTCACACGAGACCTGACATTGCATATGCCGTGAGCGTAGTGAGTCAATTCATGCACTCTCCGAAGGAAGAGCATCTAGAAGCAGTAATGAGAATTCTCAGATATCTGAAGGGCACACCTGGGAAAGGTATAGTATTTAGAAAAAATTCACATCTTCAAGTATCTGCATACAGTGATGCAGATTGGGCAGGTTGTGCTATGGACAGACGATCAACGGCAGGTTATTTCACATTTGTGGGGGGAAACTTGGTCACATGGAGATCAAAGAAACAAAATGTGGTGTCTCTATCAAGTGCAGAATCAGAGTTCAGAGGGATGGTTAAAGCAATTTGCGAACTCTTATGGATAAAAGGATTCTTAACTGAATTAGGATTTGAACCAGAATCCGAAATGAAATTATTTTGTGATAACAAGGCATCTATAGATATTGCCCATAACCCGGTACAGCATGATCGAATGAAGCATGTTGAAATTGACAGGCATTTCGTTAAAGAGAAGTTAGAGACTAAAGTTATATCTTTGCCGTTTGTGCGATCAAATGAACAACTTGCAGATATATTAACTAAACCTGTAGTAAGTAGAATTTTCAGTGAAACAGTTAATAAGCTAGGAATGAAGGATATGTATGTGCCAACTTGAGGGAGGGTGTCGGATTTACAAGCTGTCACAACAAGCTGTCACAACAAACAAGGAAAGAGATCAGCAGGAAAGGCAATCTCCAAAATTAGGATGTAAATTAGACAAGCTGTAATAGGATCTGTGATTTATGATAATATTGAAATTTCTAAATATGTGTAAGAGGAAAAAAGGATAAATATAGGTAGAGGCGCAATGTATAGGATATAGAAAAAACAGAGGAAAGAAGAACCTTGTAATTCTAAATTTCTGATAAATAAAATTGAGGGAGGGAGGGATTTTCAGGGAGTCTTGTGTTCTCTCTTGTGTTCTCTAGATTAAAACATTACACTTATGCTAGATCTCATACCCTGCGTCTCGGCTCAAGCTGATTGGCGCTATTGCTTATGTCAGACACAGTGACTGCAACTGCAGGGACATCACCGTCATTGTAGAACCAGTGAGTAACACCTGCCGGTAAAGCAACAACATCTCCCTCACGGACACGGTGAACTTTCTGGTGTTCATCCCGAGGCCTCTGACCCTGAGCCTCCCCTTCCTGCCTAGACTGTTCCAATTGTTGCTGGAATGATTGGTAACTTTCTGGGCACCCAGGATATACAATTCCCATTAGGCACCTTCCTGCAAATTATGTTAAACAGAATATTGTCAGATATAGTATATATTATCTCAGAATGGTACGAATAAGTGCTTTGATTTGAAATATTATGTCAATGCAATCTCTGAGAAGTGAGAACCCAACTTTACCTTGTTTTATGTAGACAAGAGAAGGCGCATTAGAGTAGGCAGGTAAACGAAGGCCTCTAGGATTGATTATGCGGCGTCTAGCAGATAGGCCCGCACATCGAAGCTGTTCATTGTTCTCATCATAGTATTCAGTGATGCCCGCCTCATGTTGCACTCGCCTTGATGGTTCGAGCGCTTCGAGCCTCTCAAATCGACATGCCCTCTGGCCAATACCGAACCCTCGTGAGCTATGCCATGGGCTCTGACCACCAACGCCAAATTGAGCTGCACATCCATGAAGCAAGACTGAAAGGCAAAGTGAAAAAGAAAGAAAAAAGGTGGAAGCCGCCATATCTAAGCTCTCGGCACAATATTAGTGGCTAAATTGAATACTTGGTGAAGAGAAGAGGGGGCTCCTTGGTATTTATATGTGAAAAAAGTGCTTTGTTTTGGATATATTCACACAGGTTGGTAAGGTCGGGACAAATGACTTTAACAGAATTATATTGTGGGTGGTGATTATTAAAAAAAAACAACGATTCTCCGCGTAGTTTTGTTATTGAAAAAGTAAAGAAACATTGATCATTTCAGATATAAGCTTCTTAAATAATGCGTAGAATTCCACGTGTCCTTCTTTATCACGGAAATTACGAAAAGCTTTTCTGAAAGTTTCTATCTTCCCAAAAAACTTGTGGGAAGGGCTACTCTGGTTTGTACGCCAATAAAAAGGTTGGTGAAGTACAAATGGTTGAAATTAATTAATCTATACATTATGATAACTCAGAAACCTGGAAAAGAAATTTCCCAAATGCTCAATAATCCAATTTAATTTTCCGATGAAACATAACAATAAAGAAAAGTAGGAAATGGCATTACTGATGTCCGCAAGTTCAATTCTCATGGCTGAAATCAGTGCCCGCCGAACTCTAGTTAATTATAATAATATGAGAATATTTTAATTTTTTTTAGTGCAATATATATAGTTGTTCCTCCTTCGAACCGGCTCAAGTGATTATTTATCATTTTATTTATTTTTTTGTAACAAAATGATTGTTTATCTTTTTATTTAAATTCGAACAAAATGATTGTTTTATAATTTTAATTTTTTTTAGAAAAACCAAGATCAAAATCTCTAACTCGTTGGGAAGTTATCTTGTAGAACTAGTAAAATGCCTTGTTAAAGATTTGCAGAGCAAATTTGTACCATTCCCATGTTATATATAAATCTGTGTGTTCAAGTACTTCATAGGTTTATCTTTCGGTTGCTTAGGCTTAAGTAGTTCTTAAAACTACTTCAATAAGAAAGCGTTGAAATTAAACTAATGTCAGTTTCAACTAGTGAAAGAGACCCAGTATAAGCCCGTTAAGAAAGCCCAAATTAAACTAACTAGTGAAAGAGGCCCAGTATAAGCCCGAGTTAGTCCCTCTCCCAACATCAATCAAACGAAATCGATGATCTAATCTCTCCCCTCTGTTTCCTGCGTTATCACAAATTGTCACCCCCCTCTCTGCTCATCCTCTCCCTTTTTATACTTACAATTCCAAAACCATGTGCTTCATTAATTAATTTAATAATTATTGGCACAGAGAGAGAGAGAGAGAGAGAGAGAGAGGCAAGATGGGGAGAAAAAAGAGAGATATAAAGAAGATAGAAGATGCAAGAGACCGCAAGATCACCTTCTATAAGCGCTTCCGTGGCATCACCAAGAAGGCCTATGAACTTTCTGTTCTAACCAACTCGGACGTGGCGCTCATCACTCGCCAGCCGTTTAAGAATAATCTCTGCTACTTCTCACACCCAAAGAGGTACACATTTATGATCATTTTAAGTAGTTCCATTGATCTTGCACTTGTTCACTTAGTTCTTGCAAATTCTTGATTTTGTCTCTAAACATCTCCAACATTGTTCTCTCCAACAGAATGTGAAGGTTTTATGAAAATAAGTGTCTAATGCTCTCATCCATGTTTAACTTTTAATTAGCAAGTACTTTGAGAAATTACATATTTACACATAAAAGAAGTTCTTAATTCTATCCCTTTTATTTGCCCCCGCCATGTTTTTTTACATTTATTAATTACATTTTCTGTTTTTTTATTGATATGCTTTTGTAGGGCCGAGGATGTCTTCATTAGGTTTCTTAACATGCAAGATGATGTTCGGAAAGTCAATGGTCAAGAATTTTGGTATTATCTTTTAATTTTTGTGATATTACTTCTGTCTTTGTTGATATCTGTCTTTTATTTTTTGTTATTGTTATTTTATTGTTGTAGAAATTCACTACTCGACAAACCACATGCCTATTTAATTTGAGTAAAATTTTTCTAATTTGCCCATTGCTCTATTATCTGATTATGTTTAAAAAAATTAAAAACAATTATTTGAAGAACACCATAGCATAGCAAGACTCATATTATCAATGTGGTGAAAAAAACTCTCTTTGTTTCTCGTTTTTCATGTCTATGACATCTCTATTTTTTTTTATTTATTCTTTTGTGAACAGCGAAAGATTGGTGATCCCCAATAAAGATGTAAGTTCTCTTTATTTGTACCCAATTTAGTTACATAAAACCAATATACGAATAATAGTAATAACTGTTTCAGATAATTAGCATCATTATACATCTTTATAAATGCATCTTTATCATAATTGCTATGCTGCACAAAATTGCTATAGTAAATAATATAGCACATTGATATAATTTTAGTGCATGAAAATAGTTTTAGCTTATATGTTCATCAAAATAGTTTACAATTTGTCCTAATTAAGCAATCCTTATTTTGATTCGTATTGATATTGGTCATACTTATGAAAATGCTTCCAAACAGCACACATGAAAAAGTATATACAAGTAATTTCTCTCTTATAATAAAATGTTTGTTTCATTGAATGCAGAGTCTAATTGCAAAACTTGAAAATTGCAAAATACAAGACATGTTGGCAGCAGAAGAAATAAGGTATGTGCTTGTTTATTTTCAATAGGAGATCGCATTATTATAGCATATCTCGTAATATCATAATATCAATATATAAAAAAAATATGTTGGATTGCGCAATGGTCTATTTTTTTATCGTGCAAACCTAGGTCAATATAAAGCTCATGAACTGTTCTTGAAAATTGATTAATTCAGTAGTTCTAGTTTCAAGCTAATGCACTGCCAATACTAACAGTGTTTATTCCTTTTATTTTTAGTATCGAGCAAGAAAATTCCAGGGCCATAACATCAGGTGATGACAGCAGATCAATCCAGGTACTGTTCTAAGTTTTAACATGTTCTATTTGTACTGTTGGCCTACAAACTGCACCTCATTTTCTTTTCCTTTCCCCCAGAAATGAACATAATACTACTGATAAGGCAAATGAGATCCACTTCCTAAGCCAATATTCAACCGGAATTACCAGTATTATATTACAATGGGTTCAACATTTACAAAATAACATAAAGGCAACCAGGATTATATTACAAATGCAACCAGCATTTCCTCAATAAATGCAACCAGGATTACCAGTATTATATTACAAAAGTTTATTTTGTATAAAATGTGCAGCATACTGAGGTGATTAATCCTCAAGAGTTTCCTCATCAGATACTTGACTACCAGAGGTTAGTTGCCTCTCTTCTGAATCGGGGTATTTTCTTTCATAATTGGCCTGAAAATATCAAAATAAATATGTTGGCCAGAAGAAAGGAATCAGTATTTATTATGAGAAATATCTTGTAGCTTACTAACAATATTTGTTAAATTGTGTCAATTTGGTTTCTATAATTAGGTTTTATCGAACGGCTACGCCAATGACACCTGAACATTTGTTTGACGAGTATGGGGAAAAGCTGGCGGTCATACTTTCCCATATTCAGCAAAGAAAAGTAAGTTATTTTCTGCTAGTTTAGGAAAAATCAACTGTACATTAGCAAATAAATTGGTGGCAACATACTCAGCTCAGTTTTGAACAATTCACATCTCCACAGAAGTCTATGGATACTTGAGGCTTGCCCAATACTTGTCAGAAATCTATATTGATTATTGTTTTGCTTTCAGTACGTACAGAAGACTACATATTAAAGAAAAATTACAAAAATATACATGTTGCTTAATAATTATAAAATATCCATGAAGCATAAACCTGATCAAGAAAAGTTGTTGAATTAATTTCTCCAATTATGCAGATGTTGTTGCAACAGCAAGAACTGATGCAAACCAATGCATTCTTTGCCAACCTGAAGCTGCAGCAACAAGCAACCATTAATAGTATGCAATTCTATCAGGTACTAAACAATGGTTTAAATTGAATTATCTCCAATCAAAAGTGTAGGAAAATTTGACTGTTCAAATCTTATTAACTAAAAGGGAACTATCAAAATCTTTCGCACATAAGTCTATCCTAGGCATCAACTGAAAGAAAGAAAAAAAATTAGAATGAAAGAGAGTAATTGAGTTTAACAAGTTAGTATGGTTTTATGAAAAGTACATATAATAAACTCGATATTTTGTGAACAAAAGGAAGAGAACAAGTGTTAATATAATTTAATTACAAGTAAATAAGTTAGAGACATTATAGTCATTTTAATGTTAAAATAACTGAAGAGAATATGAACTGGTTTTAGGACACCTCCGTGTCTAACTCTCAATTTACCGGAATTTTTATTCATATCCTCCATTAAATAAAAATTACACAATTACCCTCAAATTTTTTTTCTTAAAATGCCCAACCACCCAGATTCTGGGCGGTGGACTACTACGCTAGAGAACCGCACAGATTCTATAATTGTTGAGGCATTTAAAAAAAAAGTAAGGGTAATTGTGAAAATTTTCATTTAAAGGAGGATATGAATAAAAATTTCGAAAATTTCTGAATTTTTTGTTTATATCCTCCAGTAATATTATTTGTATGTAGGGTATGAAGCAAGAGACTCAGGATCCCAGATTCAGTTTGAAGGAGCTGGGAGCATATGAGCCGAACTATTCGGTGATGTATCCACCATCTGTTCCAGCACCTTATCCACCATGGCTTCCTCATCAGTTTCCCCCCAGGCCCCACGACCATGAGGCTAGCGGGTCGCAAAGCCATGACTTTGCGACCCAAGCATCAAATGCCTTCTTCACGATACCGCCACCGGCCACATACCCCGACATCAAGCAGGAGGATGCCGATGATAGCTCGTTGCCTCCCAGGAACCGCCATCCAACCCCTCGATTTAAGCACTCAGAATACCCGTAGTTTTTTATGTTTGGATTGTTTTGTAGTGTTTATCTTATGTATTAGTTTATTTGGATGTCTCTTGAGTAAAACAAAACATAACAAGGACCATCGTCAAACATAGAAATTTACTGGTATAAAATGCTAATCGTGTGTTTCTTTTATATCCTCAAGTTAGTTTAGAGTTAGTTATATAATGCTAATCGTGTGTTTCTTTTATAGCCTTAGGAGCTTAATGAAGAGTTTCAAAATATCAAATTTTACTGCTCTAATTAAAATTTGTTTACAATGTCTCTATATATAGTACAGAAAACTATTAGCTAAAAAGTATTTAATTTAGTATAAAGTAATGCATTGGAGCAATAATAACCCTTAGTTGAGGATAAACTAGGCTTTCTTATAAGAAATATTAACCTAGTCTCAAATGAGATAAAAACCTACATGTCTCTCTCTCTCTTTTCTTCCCATCTTGGAGAAGAAAAAAGATGGTTCTATCTTCTATCTTCTATCTTCTTAATCTCTCTCTTTTTTCTTCTATCTTCTATCATGGAGAAGAAGAAAGGCGGCACTTGGAGAAGTTAATGTTGCGGATGGTTCTATCTTCTATCTTCTTAATCTCTCTTTTTTTTCATCCCATCTTGCCCCTCTCTCTCTCTCTCTGCCAATAATTAGTAAATTAATTAATGAAGCACAGGGTTTTAATGGAAGTATATATGTATAAAAAGGGAGAAGTTTAGATCATCGATCATCGATTTCATTTGATTGATGTTGGGAGAGGGACTAACACGGGCTTATACTGGACCTCTTTCCCTAGTTAGTTTAATTTGGGCTTTTTATAACGGGCTTATACTGGGCCTCTTTTCACTAGTTGAAACTGACATTTGTAATTTCAACGCTTTTTGATTGAAGTACTTTTAAGACCTATATAACATGGGAATGGTGCAAATTTGCTTTGCAAATCATTAATAAGGCATTTTACTAGTCCTACAAGGTAACTTCCCATAGACTTAGAGATATAGAGCTTGCATTTTCTATAAAGAATTAATATTATAATACTAATACAATAATTTTGTTTGCAATTTTAAATATAAAGATAAACAATCATTTTGTTTTCAAAATAAAAAATAAAAAGATAAATAATCATGAAATTAAGTCTTTACATTGTTGCTCTCACTTGAACCAGTTCGAATGGAGGGACAACTAAATTGCAGTAAAACAATACAATTATTATAATAATTAATTAGAGTTCGGGGGGCTCTAATTTCATTCAAATTCTTTCTGGTGCCGTCTTTCAGCCATGAGAAATGAACTTCCGGACATCAGTACGTACCATTTCCTACTTTTTTTTATTGTGATGTTTCATCGGCAAACTAAATTGAATGATTGAGTATTGAATATTTGGGAAAAAAATTACAGGTTTCTGATCGAGTTATCATAAAGTATAGATTAAACAATTCCAACTATTTATACTTCACCAACCTTTTTGTTAGCATCCAAAAGAGATTAGCCTTTCCCACAAGTTTTTTAGAAAGATTGAAACTTTCAGAAAAGCTTTTCGTAATTTCCGTGATAAAGGACACGTGGAATTCTCTGCGTTATTTAGGAAGCTTATATCTGAAATGATCAATGTTTCTTTACTTTTTCAATAACAAAACTACGCGGAGAATCATTGTTTTTGATAATAATCACCACCAACAATATAATTCTGTTGAAGTCATTTGTCCTCACCTTACCAACCTCTCTCAATAAATCCAAAACAAAGCACTTCTTTCACTTATAAATACCATGGAGCCCCGCTTTTCTCTTCACCAAGTAATCAATTTAGCCACTGAACTTCTGGTGAGAGCATAGATATGGCTACTTCCACCTTCTTTCTTTATTTTTCACTTTGCCTTTCAGTCTTGCTTCATGGATGCGCAGCTCAATTTGGCGTTGGTGGTCAGAGCCCATGGCATAGCTCACGAGGGTTGGGTATTGGCCAGAGGGCATGTCGATTTGAGAGGCTCGAAGCGCTCGAACCATCAAGGCGGGTGCAACATGAGGCGGGCATCACTGAATACTATGATGAGAACAATGAACAGCTTCGATGTGCCGGCCTATCTGCTAGACGCCGCATAATCAATCCTAGAGGCCTTCGTTTACCTGCCTACTCTAATGCGCCTTCTCTTGTCTACATAAAACAAGGTAAAGTTGGGTTCTCAGAGATTGCATTGACATAATATTTCAAATCAAAGCACTTATTTGCGTACCATTCTGAGATAATATATACTATATCTGACAATATTCTGTTTAACATAATTTGCAGGAAGGTGCCTAATGGGAATTGTATATCCTGGGTGCCCAGAAAGTTACCAATCATTCCAGCAACAATTTGAGCAGTCTATGCAGGAAGGGGAGGCTCAGGGTCAGAGGCCTCGGGATGAACACCAGAAAGTTCAGCGTGTCCGTGAGGGAGATGTTGTTGCTTTACCGGCAGGTGTTACTCACTGGTTCTACAATGACGGTGATGTCCCTGCAGTTGCAGTCACTGTGTCTGACATAAGCAATAGTGCCAATCAGCTTGAGCCGAGACGCAGGGTATGAGATCTAGCTTAAGTGTAATTTATCACATAACATATTTGTTGGGCAAAATTGATTGCATATTCATGTTGTATAATAAACCTCTAATTTATATACTTTTTTTTAATGAAATAAGGAGTTCTTGCTGGCCGGAAGGCACCAGAGGGGAGGACAATCCTATGAAACTGAGCAACAATCAGGAAATATCCTAACTGGATTTGACACTCGATTTTTGGCTGAGGCTCTCGGAGTAAATCAGGAGCTTGTGAGAAGTCTCCAGAGTCAAAATGACGAGCGAGGTGAAATAGTTCATGTGCCGCAAGGGCTTCAATTGCTCAGACCATCTAGGATCCAAGACGAGCAAAAACAACAACAAGAGGAAGAGTTTTACGGGGAAAGATATCAAGGAGAGCGGAGGGGAAATTATACCAATGGTTTGGATGAGAACTTCTGCACTATGAGAATAAGAGAGAACATTAATGATCCATCCCGTGCTGATATCTACAACCCTCGTAGCGGAAGAATCACAATACTCAACAACCAGAAGTTGCCCATCCTTAACAACGTCCAAATGAGTGCCAACCGGGTTGTTTTGAGAAGGGTAATTCTTAAAACTTTTTTGTGTATTAAGCAATGAGCAACTAAATTTGTTCAAACTAACTGAAATATTTTTTGTATTTGTAGAATTCTGTTCTTGCTCCGCATTGGAACATCAATGCTCATAGCTTGATTTATGTGACTGGTGGAAGCGGAAGGGTCCAGATTGTCAACCACCAAGGAAGAACTGTTTTTGATGGCCAGCTTCGCCAAAGACAAATTCTGCTAATCCCTCAGAACTATGCAGTGCTGAAAAGGGCATACCAAGATCAATTTGAGTATGTTTCGTTCAAGACGAACCCTAATGCTATGGTGAGCAAAATAACCGGGAAGCAATCTATTATCGGAGCCTTGCCGTTGGATGTTCTCAGGGCTTCTTACCGCCTAACGATAGAACAAGCGAGGAGGCTTAAGAACAGCAGGAGGGAGGAGATGGCTTTATTTGCTCCTAGGTTTCAGAGGAGCGCTTCTGAGGAGGAGAGCAAGTATGATCCAGAATTTCAGGGAAATCCCGATGTTACTATTACTCAAGTGGTGAATTAAATAGAGTGCAATTGCTCTTAATAAGAGGGACTGGTGAAATGTGTGTTGTGTACTTGCTTGTTTGAAATAATAAAAATAAAATTATCAATATTTTTGTTCGTAAATCAGGAGTAGTGTATGTTTCTCTAATATCGTCTGACATTCTCTTTGGTTTTGATTGTCCTCCGAGAATCACTCAAATATTCTCCCCCAAAATATAATTAATTTCCAAAGAAAGATGAATCAAATATGCCATAGATTATTCCTAGGTAAATGAGGGGAACAAAAAACATAATTTAATCCTAAAATAAGAAGCGCAAGATTATGAAAAATAACTTGCGTCAATACACTTTGGGAACGTTTTATTATGAAAGTAAATTGTGGACAAAGGATATTTCAAAATAGTTTTATAATGCAACTTGTATAAGAACAATATATATAAGCCATTGCATGTTACCAACTACGAGATATCCTTATCTAATATTATGCTTAATCATGTACTGTAATTTATTTTTTTCATGTTGCTTTTTTCAAGGAGAAAAGGTATCGTCCCCCTTCCATCCATCCCCGTAAAATCCCTGTAACTGTTCGGTTCACCTTTTAACAAACTTTCTTATCCACTTTCTAACAAACTCGGAACTATGACCTTCCTTTTATAAACTTCCAATCTCATCTCTCTAGTTTGAAACCCGATCAGAAAAGCTAGAAGAAGAAAAAAAAACCAATGATTACTTTCTGCTCCGATAAACCTCCCCATGGAGAGATTCTCGCGCCACCGCCGTGTTCACACCGGAGGCTCCAGTGCAGATTGCATCCGTCTCCCCCATTCCGATCTCTCTCTCCTCCCTCTACGATCTTCGCTCGAGCTGCCGCCATGTTCCCACCGGAGGCACCAGCACAGAGGTTGCGGCTTCGCCTTCGTCCACCCACAGTCCGACGCCACGTCAGCAAGAAGCCTTGCTGCCGCTCTGTGGAAAATGCACCTTGCTTCCGACTTTCACTTCCAGGTAGGTCCCACTTCTCGAGATCTACCCTTGTTATAACTTCATTATCTCTCTTTCTTCTTTGTCAAAGTGCAATCGAGTGGGTAACTTTGCTAATTACTTAGGTCACGAACAGTGAGCTGTACATTGTTCCTAAATTTTGATTTGGAAATTGTCGCTTGAGAAAATTAGAAAGCAAGTGTTCTGAACAAAATGTGCATTATCTCTAATTGTCGATATATTCAGAAATTGTAGTAACGGGAGCTATTCCTTAATTTCTCCAAATTTGCATCTTGTTTTGGTTTAGTTTGAAACTAACGTGCGTTGTGGTCAAACTTTATCATCATTTCGTTAGAATTAGTTATTTTTTCACTTTAATTTCCTTCGGACTATATTGTGCGCTCCATTTACAAAATTGTAAATTTTACAGAATAAATGTGGTGATCCTTTCTCAGTTTTGATTTACTCAAAGAAACCCTGATCGAAAGAAGTGCGTGATTTGCTCAGGCGGCCATAGCATTGGCTTCTCGTATCCTCTCCAGATCTCGCCAAGTATCTTCTCTCTCTCTAGTAGAAATTCACCTTGTCTCCACTGTTCTTTTCCTCCGGACTCGAGTCCTTGTTTTACTTCCTGCCTTCCTGCTTTCACCTAAAAGGTATGTGCCATATTAAATTATTAATCAAATTTCCTTTTTAATTCAAGCACTTAAATCATGAAATTATATTTACCATTAAATTGGTTGTTTTTCCAGTTCCAGTACTTAGAGCATCTTATATATTTTTCATCTAGAGAAATCCTCATGACCCTGATGCCTGCTACTGACAAAATTACTTGTATAAAATTAAATAACACAGAACTCCCATGAATCTCCCTTCCCTCCCATATTTTATTGATCAAAGAATATTTTGTTATGTTCTTACACGGCACCAGCCAATCCTATTTAACATAAAGATTGAATCCTATTACATCTTCTAAATTTAGAATGTAAGGATAGATAATACAACAAATCAATTCCTGAACCATCTAAGGAATCCGCTGGGGAGAGAAGCTGCTGGATATCAATTTGTAATTGATTCTTTCCTTCTTTGCTTGATATCAATTTGTTTCCTCTGCTGAATATTTTGTTTCCCCTGCTGATTATTTGGATCCCATGTGGTTATTTCACACTCCCCCTAAGTTGGCATGAAAAGATCGAACATGCCTAACTTGTCCAATACATCGTGAAACAACTTGCTTGGTACTGCTTTGGTTAAGATGTCCGCGAGCTGTTGACTAGATTTCACAAATGGGAAGTTGATTGTTTTTGTTTCCAAGTTTTCCTTGATGAAATGTCGATCCACTTCAATGTGTTTCGTCCTATCATGTTGGACGGGATTTTGAGCTATAGCTATGGCAGCTTTGTTGTCACAGAATAGACTTATCTCCTTGCATGTGGGATATCCTAGTTCTTTCAATAGTTTTCGTAACCACAATAATTCACAGATACCTTTTGACATGCCACGAAATTCTGCTTCAGCACTTGATAAAGCCACCACTTTTTGTTTCTTGCTCCTCCAGGTCACTAGGTTGCCTCCCACAAAGGTAAAGTAGCCAGATGTAGATCTTCTATCTATGTTACTTCCAGCCCAGTCCGCATTCGAATATCCCATAATGTCCAGGTGTCCATGAGATTTAAACAAAATACCCCTTCCAGGAGACCCCTTTAGATATCTCACAATTCTAATAACCAGATCCATGTGTTCTTTACTAGGAGAATGCATAACTTGACTAGCTACTCCTACAGCATATGCAATATCGGGTCTTGTATGTGACAAGTAGATCAACTTTCCAACTAATCTTTGGTATCTCTCCCTATTCTCAGGTATTTGTTCAAGGTTTATTTCAACCTTAGTGTTAGGTACCATTCACTAGTACAAAAAACCCCTTCACCGACCCTCAACCACCGACTGTTTTAATATGTAATAGTCGGTGTAGAGACTGCTAGTAAAATTGTAAATAAGAAGAACCTCAACACTGACTGTTCTATTACAAAAAAACCGTCAGTGAACCAACACCGACTGTTTTTTAAAAAAACAGCCGGTGTTGCTCATACCCTACAGCCGGTGTTGAGGTGAAAAAACAGTCGGTGTTGAGCAGTCACCAACACCGACTGTTTTTTAAAAAAACAGTCGGTGTTGCTCATACCCTACACCGACTGTTTTTTTAAAAAAACAGTCGGTGTTGAGTAGTCACCTACACCGACTATTTTTTAAAAAAAACAGTCGGTGTTGAGCAGTGATTTACTGACTGTCTTTTTTTAACCGGCAGTGATTTTTTACATTCCCGGTTTATCACTTTCGATCTGCCGCGAAATTTTTCATTTTCACTTCTAAAATTCATTTCCCTCTTCTTTTGGCGATCGCGATCTCCCATAAACTCCAAAATTTGAGTCAGCCTCGATCTCCCAAATTCATTTCCCTCTTCGTTCCCAATTCATCTCCCAAATTCATTTCCCTCTCCCAAAATCGCGATCTGCCTTAGCCTCCGCCGAGCACCCGAGCACCCGCCTTGCTGCCTCGCCCCGCACCCGAGCACCTGAGCAAAAACCCCGCCTTGCTGTCCTTCTTGTCAGTCAAGTTTGGAGCGCCTTGCTGCCTCGCCCCGCCCCGCCTGATTCTTCTTTTTGTTTAATTATTTTTTCTAAAGCGATTGAAAGCCTTGCTGCCTTGGTGAACCTGATTCAGCGATTGAAAGCTTTGACAAGGCTTTAGCTCTGAAGGTGGGTAATTATATTTTTTCTCCACTTATCTCTTTCCTGTTTGATAATTGTTATAAGAAAAACCAATCTAAAAAAATAATTAATTTGATCGAAAATTAATTTCCTAGTTATTCATTATAGAACTATAATTCGACCACTGTTAATGACTATAATAAATAGTTAAAGCTATCCCCAGTTAATATAGTATTCTAGGATCAAGAAAGTGTATTGTTATTTCACATCGTTAGATACACAAAAAGGTTTAGGCGATATTTTAATCGACTAAACAAGGTATGCTGAATCTATAAATAATAACTGGATTAGCTTTGCATTATTTGTTTTTGCAGCCAAAAAACATTTCACCTAGCTATATATTTATTTTTATTCTCTGTCATTGCTTATCATCGTAGAGTATTGTTGTTGTTATTCTTATTTGTAATTTGCTATTTTTAATTGTTCATTTGCAAAGGCTGACAATGAGGAAGCTAAGAGGGATCGGCAATCAGCAATGCAACTTGTACAGAAAAGCTAAGGCGGGTGCTCGGGAGATGATGGTTTAGGAATAAACCATCATTCTGGAATCTTATTTTTAAGAATCTAAAATGAGGGAGGAGATAATAGTTATACAATTTTTGATTTCCTATGTTTTGACAGATATGTACATTCTTTGTGCTGGAAAATTTTAGATACATAAAGTTGGTGAAGAAATATGGGTTGGAGATCTCTCAACCCGGACTTGAGTCCAATAAGGATTTTGCTTACCAAATTACGCAAAGAAGAAATGACACCGAAGTTCATAAGTAAGATTAACAATGCACATGCATTTTAAGAATTGATAATTACACTATTTAGAAGTATTATATTCGGTTTTGAATATGCAGAAATTCTTGTGCTTCCTTTTCTTTTGTATGTAAACTATCTCTGTAGCAACAATAGAGAGATTGAACAATTATTTGGCTAATGTTGTTTGGGAAAAGCAGTGTCATATTCCACCACTGTTTTGCTATCTAAAAAAATGCACTTAATAAGTGCACTAAAAGGTTACAAAACAAAAAATGAACAATTTGATCAGGTTACTATTGGATTAGTGTATAGTTCTATTATGATCTGGTTTTAATGTAGGTGTCAAAGCATCACGAATAAGGTATTAACTATTAAAACCGATATGCACTTCTTACAATTCTCGCAAGCTTTATTTGTTACTCATGCATAAGGAAAAACTTCACATCATGCCTTTAGTTGATCATTCTTTTAATTATTTATCTTTTGTATTTCACATTTGCTTTAACAGAAGAACTGAGCATATTCAGGGTATTCATGGAGACCTGAATCAACCTCCAAACACAGAGTAATTACTTTCTCTTTATTATACTTTCATAGAAATGGCAGTAGTTCTTTAATTATCAACTTTGTTCTTCTATCATAGATTCATTGAGATAATGGCGCCTGTATTCTCTAAAGATGCTTGGAGATGTGTATGGCACATGATTCAAGTATTCTTATGCCTAATTCCATTATTTGTTGAATTATATTACTTGCTAAATGCTACCATTGTTTCTGTTATTTTTAAATGTCATCATAGTTTGTCTTCAATATTATGAAACCACTTTATTGTAGAATGATCTTGTTCATGGATGGGGCCTTGATTTTACCCTAAGAAAATGTGTAGAGGTACATATCTTAACTTGATTTTAATTAATTGAAATTTTCAAGTGCTGTAATTTGATGAAAACTACCTTAATAAAGCATTAATACTGCCTTCATTTATGTAGTAAATCCCCAATGAGGCTACTATGCTTCAATTTGATGAAAACTACCTTAATTTGCACCTCAGCGTGCAATTAGGCCTTGAAAAGCCAAAAATAGAGGCAAGACAAAAATGAAATGGTCAAACAGGTCTAGACTTAGTTAAGTTGTAGACTGTGCTTATTGATGAGCTTACTGAGACAGTGGCAACTCAGTTAATACAGTACTTAAAATTGACTTTTCTGTATTTATCCTGCCCATTTTCATTGCTTTTAATGAATTTATTTCCTTTCGAAAGCTGCAGCCAGAAATATTCACACAAGACGGACTTTATCCCTAATTCGGACCTGATTTTAATTTTTTTTTGTGTGCCCATGGATAGATGATGCTCACTTTGATGCCTCGCAATATCTATTTTTTGGCAAAGATATTCTGGAGGAAGTAGAACTAGGAGGGTTAGAAGGAGAAGAACATGACGAAACTGCCCCTGTTCCTTCTGACTATGAGTTTCATTTTTCAACTGGAGACAAGGTATCGGTTAGATGCCTATATTAGATTCTTTGACGTACAATTTATTTGGACCAATTTGCAAAGTCCCTTATAAGGGCTGAAACCTAGCTAACTATGCAAATTGGGCTAAGTAACCAACTTCCTTTTGTTTTTCAATATCTTATATTTTAGGCTGACACCTATGCATCAGTATCTCATATAGACGATCTCTCCAGCACTTTTGCAAAGGTGAAATTATTTACGTTTCCTTCTAGAAAAAAATGTTACATTTTTTAATGGGATGTGTTATTCGACCCATAGTAATTTATTTTTCTATTTGTTTTAATGTGCAGTTAAATACTGATTTCAACGGATACAAGTAGCTGGAAATTAAAATTAAAACTACCCCAATTCACAGAGTTAGAGGCCTTCTCACAATTCGCTTGTTTAGTTCTCATACGTTAGCATTTCTGTTTTTAGTTCCTATTTGGCAATTTTGTACCCCTTCTGTAGCAAGTCTGTATTTCCATATGAAAATTATACCAACCAGTTAAATAGCGGTAAATAATTCACCTTTTGATCTCCACAGGTTCGTCTACATCAGATTGGATCCAAGAAACTGACTATTTGTCCTGGCCTTACCTGAGCCAAACACTAACAGCACTATGCGACACCGACACCATGAGATGGCAGTCCAAGCCCTCCTCCTCCCATCATCTCTTCGATTCCAAGCCCCTGTTGCGCACTTCATCATCGCCTCAGCAACCACCTTCCCATCACCACCACCACCACCACTCTCTATTATTGGACCCCAATCTTTCAACCATTGCTGCCTCTCAGTCTCGCCAGTCGTTGAACTTGGCACGCCATTCCAGCATCCCTTCTTTCAACTTCTTGTGATGAATCAAGTAGTGAGGAGGAAGCACCACAAAATGAGAAGAAAAAGAAGAAAAAGAAGAAAAAGAAGAGAAAGATGGATTCAATCCCTGCTTTGCCTTCTAGGTATATTTTCATCATAAATTGTTGAAATTGTTGAATAATGTTAAATTACATTCAACTCAATTTTCTTTAACTATTTTTTTGTGACAATTGTAAATTTTGGGGTTTGTGACAATTGTTGAAAATGTTATTGTGTTATATATGTAAATTTTGTTATAGTGTGTTTTTTTGTGAATGAAATATGTGTTATGTTTATTATTGTGTTGCTCAAATTATTTGCATGGTATCCTAATTAATGTTAATGAATGCCGAATAGTAATATATTGCTAGCAAAATATGGAGGCTAGCCCCGATACAAATAGAATCATGCCAAAATTTTGTATAAACACCGACTGTTTTTTTTCAGAAAACAGCCGGTGTAGGCAGCCAACACCGACTGTTTTTTCCAGAAAATAGCCGGTGTAGGCAGCCAACACCGACTGGCTTTTCCAGAAAACAGCCGGTGTAGGCAGCCAACACCGACTGTTTTTTTCAGAAAACAGCCGGTGTAGGCAGCCAACACCGACTGTTTTTCCAGAAAACAGCCGGTGTAGACAGCCAACACCGACTGTTTTTCCAGAAAACAGCCGGTGTAGGCAGCCAACACCGACTGTTTTTTTCAGAAACAGCCGGTGTAGGCAGCCAACACCGACTGTTTTTTAAAGAAAACAGCAGGTGTTGGTTCCTACACTGACGGTTATTTACCCGTCAGTAAAGCTATATCTATACCGGCGGCGCCATCCCTGACGCCTTAACAACAGTCGGTGTAGGGATTTTTTAACAGTCGGTGTAGGGGTTTTTTGTACTAGTGATTGGACTATCTGCGGGTTTGCACTCGAGCATCCCTAATTCCTTCAAAAGGTCAAGTACATATTTTCTTTGAGAGAGAAATATACCTTCCTTAGACCTCATTACCTCTATTCCCAAAAAATATTTGAGCCTTCCAAGGTTCTTCATTTGAAATTCTTGTGATAGTTTCTCCTCCAGTCTGTGCATCTCTTCCTCATCATTTCCTGTGATAATCATGTCATCAACATAGATAATTAGCACTGTTAGTTTATCTCCTTTTCGTTTAATAAATAGAGTATGATCTGAATCACACTGATCAAACCCATATTTCTTCATTGCTCCAGAGAATCTTCCGAACCATGCTCGAGGAGATTGCTTAAGACCATACAATGCCTTTTTTAGTTGACAGACTGCATTTGTCGGTCCCGAATATTTAAACCCGGGTGGCAAATCCATATAGATTTCCTCTTCAATTTCTCCATGCAGAAATGCGTTCTTTACATCAAATTGATGCAAAGGCCAATCCATGTTTGCTGCTAAGGATAATAAGACCCTTACAGTGTTCAATTTTGCAACTGGAGAGAAGGTCTCTTGAAAGTCTACTCCATACTTCTGTGTGTACCCCTTCGCAACAAGTCTTGCCTTGTATCTCTCAATGGTCCCATTGGCATTGTACTTGATGGAGTATATCCACCTACATCCAACTGATCTTTTTCCTTCAGGTAATTCTATCACAGACCATGTCTCGTTCTTTTGGAGTGCCTCCATCTCGGTCTCCATTGCCTTTCTCCAGTTTGGATCACCAAGTGCCTCTTCTACTTTATTTGGAACCTGTATCAAAGACAAGTTCAAAGCAAAAGCTTCGGCTTCTTTTGTTAGTTTATTTAATGTCACAAAATTGGACATTGAAAATTTTGCAGGGTTTTTTGGATCATAATGTGGATCATACCGCACTGGAGCCCTTCCACGATTGATTCTAGGCGGTAACTTTCTCGAAGATTCAGGAGCACTTACCTCAGGAGATGGGCCCTGTGGTTGAGAGGGGGAAAATTGTACATCTTCATCACCTAATTCTATTCATATATCGAGGCCAGCAGGACTCCCCCTTTCTTCTGTTCTACTTTCTGACTCAGTCCGATTCTGCTGTGAATTTTCTGCTGGATCTATTTTTGAATTTTCTGCTGAAAATGACACTTCGGTTTCTGAATTTTCTGCTAGAAATGGCACTTCGGTTTCTGAATTTTCTGCTGGAAATGGCACTTCGGTTTGTGGCAGGTTAGTGGTTAGCGGCTTAGAACCAGAAATAGAAATTTTCGGCTCAGAAATTTGTGGCTCAAGAAATAAGATTTCCTGCTCAATATTACTCTCCCCCTGAGAAGGAAATTCATTATTTTGGAAATATGGTTCATCTTCTAAAAAATCAACATCCATTGTTACATACGTTCGGTTTGTAATGGGGTTGTGGCATCTATATCCCTTTTGATTTGTTCCGTATCCAAGGAATACACATTTTTCTGCACAAGGATCTAGTTTCGTTCTTTTATTCTTGTGGATGTGTATATAAACTGTACACCCAAAGATTTTAGGAGGCAAAGTAAGAATGGAAGGAAGATGGACAAACGATGCTAAGATCTGAAGAGGGGTTTTGAAATTCAAAGTTTTTGAAGGCATTTTATTAATGAGGTAAACTGCGGTGGTAATGGCCTCTTCCCAAAATTTGTTTGGAACATTATTGTCAATAATTAACGCTCTGGTTGTTTCTAAAATATGCCTATTTTTCCGCTCTGCCACCCCATTCTGTTGTGGTGTGTTAACACAGGATGTTTGGTGGATTATCCCTTTTTCCAGAAAAAAATCTTTTAATTCCCTATTTAGAAATTCTCCCCCATTATCACTCCTTAAAACTCGTATTTCTTTCCCATACTGAGTCTTTATTAGATTACAGAAAGATTCGATTACACTTGCAACTTCCCCTTTTGTTTTTAACAAGTATAACCATGTCATACGAGTACAATCATCGACAAAGAGAACAAAAAATCTATTGCCATGCAAAGTTTTAACCAGGGATGGTCCCCAAACATCGGAATGAACAAGAGCAAAAGGTTCAATACTTATATTATCAGTTCTTTGAAAAGAGACACGGTGATTTTTGGCTTTAATGCACGTTGTACAATCAAAAGATTCTTTATCACATTTTTCAAAAATACCGGGAATAAGCTTTTTCATATACCCAAAAGATGGGTGCCCTAACCATTTATGCCACTTGATAATTTGGTAAGAGGTGATTTCTCGAGACTTAACATGATGTACTCTTCCTTCACTGATATCTTCCATAACGTACAATTTTCCCCTTCTAGTACCACGCCCTAAAATCTCCTTCGTATGTGCGTCCTGAAAAAGACAGAAACGTGGGTACATGAGTACAATACAATTCAAATCATCCGAAATCTGTCCAACAGAGAGTAGTTTTGATGACAGTGAAGGAACAAGTAAAGTATTAGATAATGATATTGAAGGTGTAAGAGATACTCTTCCTGCACCCGTAACCGGGTGTTTTTCCCCATTTGCATTTACAATCTCGAGTCTTCGTGGAGTAACCAAGCTGCAAAAATCATTTTGGTCATACGTCATGTGATCTGACGCTCCCGAATCTATTATCCATTCAGAATTTTTATTAGTACCAATATTTAAATTACCTTCACCTAGGTGAGTATGGTTGGAA
Organism: Carex parvula; assembly: GCA_025461045.1. Classification (NCBI taxonomy): domain Eukaryota; kingdom Viridiplantae; phylum Streptophyta; class Magnoliopsida; order Poales; family Cyperaceae; genus Carex; species Carex parvula. The sequence continues at coordinate 283,012 of JAJGRW010000400.1, read as the reverse complement.
ACCGCTGGTATTAGGGAAAAACTAGGCTGCTGTTGACTTGCGCAAGCTGCTACCTCATACTGCTTCTCTTCAATGGTTCGGTCAGCAGCTTCAGTAATTCCAGCAGCTTCTGTGGTTCGGCCAGCAGCTGTTGATTGAATCATGTTCACATTTGGTCTTGCACGGTTGTACCCTCCAGTCTTCTTCTTCCCTTCTCGCCACCATTCAGGGTATCCATGGATTTCGAAGCATGTTTCTTTAGTGTGCCGTGTGCCCCCACAATGAGTGCATTTTAGGTGTTTTTTGTGATCAGATTTATGGTTACTAGGTAGCATTTCAGAGGGAGATTTCAGAGTGGGTTTAATTCCGGCATACATGACTGCAGCCGACATCTCATCTCTTCCTACCATTAGATTATGGCGCACTTCTTCTCTCCTAACCCAGGCGAAGGCTTGTTCTGTGGTGGGAAGTGGAGAAGTTTGGAGTATATGTGCCCTCATCTGGTCCAGCTGATCACTAAGACCATTCAGAAAATTAAACAACCTTTCTTCTTGAACTATTTTGTTATACCTTTCGATATTCTCGATGCCAGTAAAGGTGTTGGGTCTACGATAGTCCATCTCTCTCCACAAACCTTGAAGTTCCTTGTAATAGGTTTCAACAGAGTTGTCTCCTTGTCTCAAGTTATAGGTTTTACGCCTTAGATCATAGTACTGGGCAGAATCACTACCATCGAAAAAAGTCGTGGCGAGTGCTTCCCAAACTTCTCGTGCAGTGCAACAATTGATGAAGCTGCCAACTAATGAGTTGTCAAGGGATTTGATCAGCCAACTCTTCACCATGTTGTCTTCGATCTCCCATCGTTTGTATGCCCATCGGTTGGTAACGGAATTTTCTGGTCCCCCTTCACATACCCGAGTTTATCTCGAGTTTTTAGTTCCATCTCAACCATTTGCGCCCAAATTCGATAATTGTGGCCATCCAACTTTATGGTGATGCCTGAATTTGAGTTTTCGCTTGAATGAGATTGCCCCACGCCTTCAGAGGACTTATTCTGACTTTGTGCCATGATTTGGGAGAGCTTCTTTGAGAACTCTTCTATGAGAATTTTCGCAGTATCTCGCATGTCACTGTTTGATTCTGGAGGTGTGTTCGTCATTTCTCGTCTAGCAGCGGAATACCAGAGATATAGGATTGAATGAGGTATCTAGATCACCTTCGGTATGACCATCAGCAATCCGTACCTCAAAACAATTCCAGCTCTGATAACATGACAATATTACTTGTATAAAATTAAATAACACAAAACTCCCATGAATCTCCCTTCCCTCCCATATTTTATTGATCAAAGAATATTTTGTTATGTTCTTACACGGCACCAGCCAATCCTATTTAACATAAAGATTGAATCCTATTACATCTTCTAAATTTAGAATGTAAGGATAGATAATACAACAAATCAATTCCTGAACCATCTAAGGAATCCGCTGGGGAGAGAAGCTGCTGGATATCAATTTATAATTGATTCTTTCCTTCTTTGCTTGATATCAATTTGTTTCCTCTGCTGAATATTTTGTTTCCCCTGCTGATTATTCGGATCCCATGTGGTTATTTCACAGCTACAACTGGGCCCTTGTTTTGATTTAAATATCTTCTGATGTTGGTCAGCAAATGAAATTTCAAAGTTTACAGTAGACTTTACATATAGATTGATATATTGTAACCTTGCTAGTGTAATACTACAGGAGAGCGCAGATAATGTCGATCCAAACTCCACTTTTTCTAAAGATGCCTTGCTTGAGGAAGCATGCAAGAAATATGCTGAAGCCACACAGGAGTAACAAGACAAAGGTCTCCGAGCATTTGACCTCGAGCCGGATTGACCCAGATTCTAACTGAACGGTCTGGATATCAACAGAAATATTATGTTACTGTTAAAGATATCAAATCCAATGAAGATCAAATTCGATCTAATTTGGATCCTGACAGCTCTCAAACTTACAATTGTCATGAAAATTAGGAAACTCTAGCTATTGTAAATATGTTGTAATCAAGCTATATTGAGAAGCTAGAAATTAGATTAGTAAACTCCAACTGCTAATTAGCCTTAATAAACCCATGTAATCTTTTTAAATGAATCAATTCAATCGATAAAAATAAAATATGTGTTCCACTATTATTTGCAAGAATAATTATATGAATCCCCACCTACCCATCCCCCCATTATCTCCGCGGTATCTTAATTAGCTTTTAACTTCCATAACGAACTGACGGGCCCCACTAACTAACTAGTTTAACTAAATTTATTCAAAACACTGTGGTCCCCGCGATATACCGTATATTTCTTTCCTAATTCAAAAATCAAAATTCATTTTTTCCCCGCAATTTCCTTTTTCGAAGCTGAGAGCGATTTTCAAGCAATTCTAAGTGATTTATTAGGAACTTAATTTTACTCATATTTTGTAAGTAATTTATTAGGAACTTTTAAATGTTCAATACTTGTGTACTTAAGTATTGATCTTTGTCCAATACAGTATTTATCATAAACTTTTTAAAGTTGCCTTTAAAGAATTTTTCATTAACTTTTTAAAAGTTTATCAATGTTCCAGAAAGTATTTATTCTTGTAAAATACAGTATTAATTATAATTGTACATCACAATATTTATCATAAATTTTTTATCATAATCTTTTTAAAGTTTATCAATGTTCCACAAATTATTTATCAATATTCCATAAAGTATTTATCCTTGTCCAATACAGTATTTCTTCGATAAGTGACGACTCATTATTCCAATACAGTATTTCTTCGATAAGTGACAACTCAATATTCCAATACAGTATTTATCCTTTTTAATTTGTCTCTCTACAGTAAGTGACGACTCATTATTTCTTCGATACCATCGGGACGTGCTAATTCTTGTTGGGCTTGTCCATGGTTCGACAAGTTGTTCACACCATCACCAGGGGATTGCTATGGAAAAAAAGAATGAAAATATTTATAACAAGTACTAACTATGAAGAACATACAATGCAACAATTTATTCCTTTAAGGTTATAACGCACAACATAATGTCGGTTTTGTTTTGTAATGAATGTTCTACAACAATTTAACTAATTTATATAATATTTAGTAAATACATTTTAGTATAACATGGAAACAAAAATTAAAATGATAAAAAATATATTGGACAAATTAATCAAGTTGTCTGACAGGTACGTATATTCTTTCTGATGTTATTCTCAATAATTGAGCCTCTCCGAAGAGAGACGGGTACTCATGCCACTGAGCTAAGCCCGCGGTTCCTAATAATACACAACTTTCTTTAAAACAAAAATATTTTGATTTCATCAGTCATTCTATTAATGAAGAATAATGAATATGAAAATACTAAATAAAATTACATTATTTTTAATACAGATATAGATTGAATTGTGATAATTGAGAGAGGTAGACAAGTGAGATGTCCTAAGTTCAATTTATACTCTCTAACTGTAACTTTCTAATTAAATTATATTGACAACTGTTTGTCTTCCTTTTGTTCACAAAATATTGAGTTTAATATATGTATTTTACATAAACCATATTATTAAGCTTACTCTCTTTCATTTTTTTTCTTTATTTGGGGGTGAAGCCTAGGGAGAGACTTTGTATGTGCGAAAGATTTTGATCGTTCCCTTTTAGTTAATGAGATCTGAACAGTAAAATTTTCCTACACTTTTGTTTGAAGATTATTCCAAGTTAAGTTGTTGTCTTGTACCTGATAAAAGAAATGGAGTGGTCTTGTTGTGTGGTAAGTGGAGCCCAGGTTGGTGTTTGGATTCAGCATCGAAGGGAGGCCCGTTATGACATGGCTGCTCGTTGCCTGTTCTATGACACCTAAACCGGTAATTGATCCCATTTGACTGAAAATAAAAATAAAAAACATTGGGATATTCAGGTTAGTTAAATTTGAAGTACAAAAACATGTTTTATTTGAGGAACGTAAGTTGGTAATTAAGTTGTAATTAATTGCTCTTCTTTAATAATATACTTATTTGATTTAATTGAAGCATGAGGACAATTTAAAAAAAAAATACTTTTGATAATTTCTTTTTTTTGGACAAGGATATCTCATATTTTAACCATATTAGTTTGCTTATATCCAAATAAAGGCAATCTTTACATATAACTTATAATTATCCCCCACCAAAACAAAGATATTATACAATTGAATCTAGCTATTAATATTAACAGCAAGAAAAGAAACCTAGAGATTAATGAAATTGTAAAATATATAATAATGTGAAATAATGTTAAGGTAATGAAATGTACTTGAAATATTGCTCGTCAGTAGGGTTGATGTGGACGTTGTTCATACTACTCCTTCCTTCTTCCTGCTGTGTGACTTTAGTGGTATGAATCGGTTCTTGCAGAGATCCTTCAGTGGAAAGTCCATTGTTATTCTGACAAAGAGATGCCCTTTGTTGCTGCACATTATGAGGTTGTTGCTGCAATTGCATATTATAACCACCTCCTTGAACTTGTCTTTGTTGCCTTTGCCTATAATTATGAGCTCTTCCTTGAGCATGTTGCAGCAATTGAAAAAAATACTGAGATTGGACTGGATGTGGCAATTGCAAATAGTTAGGAGCTTGTTGCTGCGATTGCATATAATTATTATAAGCACTTTCTTGAACTTGTTGCATGTGTATGGAGGTTTGTTTTGGTTGCTGCCCATGCATGTGCTCCGATTGTTGCTGCTCTTGCAACAGCAACTGCAAAATTGAAGACGTCAAATGTATGTCATCAGGAGAGGAAACAGAGATATTTTTGTGGCAAATATAGCTTTGAGTAATTGAAGTTCTTTTCTCGATCCGTTTTATGCTTCTTTGAAGATGGGATATGATTTTATAATTATTTGAACAACATGTATCTGTAGGTATTAATTAATAAAATAGATCAATGAAATCAAAACAATAAGACATTTAGATTTCTGACAAGTATTGCTCATGCCTCAAGTTTCGATAGACTTCTGTCGAGATTTGAATGTGAGTAGTGCCACCAATTTATTTGCTGATACTGTTGATTTTTCCTAAGCTAGCAAATATGTATAAATAACTTACTGTTTGTCCAACATGAGAAAGATTGACCTCAAGCTTTTTCTTAAAATCATCCAACAACTGTTCAAGTGTTGGCAGGGCCGTCTTGTAGATGCTAATAGAAACCAAATTGAGACAATTTAACATGTTGTTCATTCATAATTAATTTGAAAATTGAGTAAATATCTTAATTCCAAGAAAAGCCCACTACAATTGTTAGTAAGCTATAAGATGTTTTCTCATAACATATAAATGCCTATTCCTTTCTTCCTTTTTAGGCTAACATATTTATTTTGCTATTTTGCAGGGTCAGTTAATAACTGGCCAAATTTTGAATGGAAGTATACACCAATTCATAAGAGAAGCAACTAACCTCCAGAAGTTAACTAACTGTTTAAGAACACCTTCATCATTATTTAACTGCACATTACACAAAATATACTTAGTTAATATATTATGGTTATTAAAATCATGTCATTACAACTTGAAAAATGCAACATGTGTATGATTGCCAGTGTAATTCATTAGTAGATGACAAAACGAGTTTGTATTAAATATATATATTCCTTAAAAACAAAATGTAGTTTCTCCATGTAAACCATGCCTTGAGTTTTTTTTTTTGGAATTATGTTCATTACAGGAGCAAATGACAAAACAGTAGTACAAAAAGAACATATAAAAGCAGTACTTTACCTGGTTCAATTGGTTGTCATCATCTGATGTTTTGGGTCCGGAATTTTCTAGCTGGGTGCTAAAAATAAAATAAATTACAACCAATAATTAAATGCATTGAAAAGTCTTTTGGTGAAATTCAAGTTTTTGCCCGGAAATAACAAGTTTTCCAGATTGTGCTCGTTCGGAAATAGCAATGCTATTCTCGGAACAGTGTTGTTCGGAAATAGTAATATATATAGGTTTGCAACAAAGTTAAAAAGGATAACATGCATGGCATAATGCAACAGATATCTTCTCGGAACAGCTATTCTTGGAACAGTTCATTAGCTTTAAATTAGGGTAAGTTTGCACCAAAGATAAAAGTACATTTTGTTAACCGCTAAATAATTAAAGGATGATTATGTTAGCACAAAAGTAGCATTGCTGGACTAGTACTATAAGTGGGTCTATGTTTTATATAAACCGATTAATTTTTTGTCTATATTTTGATTTTTTTATTACGAGATATGTCATTAAAATACAATCTCCTTTCAAAATATATTATAAGCACAAACCTGATGTTTTCTACCATGCGCGACATGTCTCCTTCTTTTTTGAGATCTTGAAGTTGTGCAATTAGACTCTGCATTCAATAAAACAATGTTTTTTTTATAAGAGAGAAGTTACACACACACACGTTTCCCTTCCATGAAACATGCAGATACATTTGGTTGGAAAGCTGGACACACACATATATATATATATACTTTTTGAAGTTCATAGGTTGGAAGCATTATCAAAAGTATGACCAATATCCATATGAATCTAAATAAGGATTGTTTAGAGAAACTGTAAATTATTTTGATGAAAACCTAAGTTAGAACTCAATGTATTATCCTCATATGAGTATATTGGACTTACAGTTCAAGCACCAAACTCCAAGCTCTTAATTATATCAATATGCTTTATTATTTTACAAAAGGAGAATTTTGTCAATTTTTTTTCAATATCAGTTTTGTGCATTGCAGCAATTAAGTACAAAAAAGCTATTCTGAGACTATATATATGGCCAATATTTATCTGAAACAGTGACTATTATTATTATTCAATTACTGGTTTTATGAAACTAAATTGGGTACAAATAAAGAGAACTAACATCTTTGTCGAGGATCGCGATTCTTCTGCAGTTTGCAAAAGGACAAATAAAAAAAATAAAAACAGATATGTCAGTGTAACAGCCGGTAAATTTTTATATTATTCTTTTAACTTAATTTTGGATTTAAATAGAATATTTAAAGATTTGAAGGTTTATTATTTAAAATGACAATTTAAAAAAAAAAAAGAAAAAGAAATAAGATGCCAACGTGGCACTAAGGCCACGTGGCCTTTGTATGTTTTGACATGTTGAATTTTTACCACCGTTAAAATTTATCTTTATTATCTCTCTTTAATTGATTAGAAAAAAAAAAAAGGGATCAACGTGGCATTTTTTTTAGCCACGCGACTTGCATGCATTGCCCTCCCTAACCGACCTTTCTAATTCATGAAAATATTTAATCTCCTTATTAAACCTCTTAACTCTCTCTCTCCTTACCGATTCAAAACTGAAAAAAAAAATATAGAGAAAAAAAAAGAAAGAGAAAGAAAGAGAGTTAATTATGTAAATAAATATTTTGATCTTGATTATAATTTTGATTGTTTGTTCGATTGGAATTCCGGCTACGTCGCGTTGATTCTGAACTGTTGATTGCAATTTGATTTGGATTTCTGGATTGATCGCTATCAGGTAACCAGACTTCTCTATAATCTGTGTTTTCGTTTTGTTTGGTTGAATTGGATATTTGAATTGGATATTGGATTATGAGGCATATTTTAACGGGATAGCGGGTCTGAGGTTTGAATTTGATTGTGAACTGATGAGAATGTGTTCTGAGAATGTGGGAATGGTCTGTGTGACAGACATTTCAAATACTGTGTGACTTGTTTTACTGATAACCTAGACCGTCGTGCTATCGCCGGTTAAATATGCAGGCATAATTTGATTTGAATTTGTGTGGATTAATCCAGTCTGTTTGAATGGTTGTTTAATTAAGCCAATTATAGAGAAGCTGCGTCGTTAAATAACCGGTTACTGAGCTTTGTAGCTTATTCCGTATTGTTTCTTTGTGTTTTTGTTTGCGACGTAGGTTGACGGGACGAAGGATGGATGCGAGGGTGCCTCTCTTGTCGCGATCCTGGCCCGGCGGCGGGGTCGTGACAGTCAGGGACATGGTTAAATACGAGAAAATAGAGAGGCGACTCAAAAGAAACTGTCCTGGTTTGTTAATGATATACTTTAATTAATAATATCAGCAATGACAGAAGTAATATATATAACAAATAAAAAAAAGATAATACCGAACTTCTTGACCATTCCAATCCATAACTATCTTCTCATTATCTGGCATGTTAAGAAATCTTTCCAAGGCATCCTCCGCCCTGAAAATAGGCATATAAAAGAAAAGAAAATGTAATTTAATATAAGCAAAACACATGGCGGGGTCATAGGAAAGGGATACAATACACACGCACAATTCGAACTTATAATAAATGTGTATCTTAAGTAGGTTAAGGACATGATTTTCACATTGTAAACCGATTTTGGGAGCCAGCTTTAAGATCGCTTAAACCCGAACATAGAGACGTTTTGCAGCAAATCTTGACAAAAGACTACGTAGGGGTACTTAAGGCAGGATTTGAGGTATAATGGAAGGAGTTTCAAGTACAAGACTCATGCGTGTCTTTCACGAAAGATATATGGACTTCAAGTGCGAATTTGGAATATTTGTACCTAACTGTACATTGCATCGATTAGAGTTTCATTTAAAAATAAATAAAAAGATTATTTCATTTAAGCTAATACCTTATGTACATACGGGCCTAGTGGTTGCGAATTTAATTTAGAAAATTTGACTAGATTGGAAGTTGGATGGTATGATTATCACAATTACTTTAGATAATTATCAAAATTGTTCGGTGTACGATAAGGCCATCCCTCGTCTAGATAATATATTTTGGGATAATATTGTTTTTGGCGGGGAACACATGCACATGAGATGTGTGATGCACATCTTAGAAATAATAGCACAATATGGTATGCGACATATAGCTTCAATTGGAATGGCTGGAGATGAGACCAATGAGTACGATGAAAGATGTAAAGATGTTAAGATCTATAATTTGACAATATTTATAGGACTAAATTAAATTTAATATACATGTTAGCAAGTAGCTAGTAGATATATATATATATTCAACATGATCGACACATTATAAAGATCATGAATTCTTAAAGAGGTTAAGGACAAATAAATCCTTATCCGAAGGTGAAAAGTCCTCAGGGATGTAAGTGAGTACCTTTTGGGGTGTGAGAAGTAGTGGAGCTTGCCATTAATGTTGCTAGTCATGACCGCAAAGTCAGCCCCAGTGAGGACTGAGATCTCATAACCCTTCTTGAAGACGCCAGGGTAGCGCTTTGAGAACTTGGTCTTGCGGCCATGTTTATCTTCTATCTTTTTAATAAGTATTATACCCCTACCCATGTTGCCTCTGTGAAAATTAATTAGGAAATGAAGCACAGGGTTTTAATGGAAGTAATATGCATCGAATCGGTTTTGGACATGATATATATAAAGGGGAAGAACGGGAAAAGGAAAAGGAGATCCGCACGAAACGGGAAGAGGAAAAAGATATTTGTTGACTAATATTTTCGGCTTCAAGTACACTGGATCATCGAGCTGCTTTTAATAATAGAAGCATATATTCTATTTAGAAATAGTCGATAGAGCATTTTTTTTAGAAAGCCAGTTTTGGTTGGTAAAAAAAAAAAAAGGCAGTTTTGGTTCCGATTTTTTTTTACTTACAAACCTAATAATTTAAAATCAAAACATTACCATCGAATGGATCAAATTTCAGTTCTTACGAGCGCAGCTTGGGCTGGTACACTAAATTGGGCTGGTGTGTCAGATTTGCGCATCAAATTTGATGCGCCACCCAAGCTTGCGCACTAGCCCAATTTGATGCCCTAGCCCAGCTTGACCACCAAATATGGGTATTTTTTTTAATTCTATTCTGTTCTGTCTTGAAATTTCTGAATGCAAAATTTATTTTTTGTTCTGTTTTGTTGTGTTTATAACTATATGTTAGCATCAAATTACACAAAGAAAATGTAGACAAACACACATGTTTAATAAATAAAACACATGTTTAACAATTAATTGTACTAAATTTAAACTACCAATTAATACAAATTGGACTACAATATAACTAACAAATTGTACTACAACCCAACGTAACAAGCATCCCCTCTAAAAAAGTACAACTTGAATTGGAAATTAGAACTTCGCACATGATCGCATCTTTGGATGATGAAACTGTAGAAATTTATATATATAATTTTGAGACACGTAATTTTGTTTAAAAATAAAAATTACTTTATTGGATACAGTTTCTAGAATCCCTTTGATTTCTAGCATTATTTTCGAGTGTTGCTCTGTTAATCTGGTGTCCTCTTCGTCTTCCTTCTAGTATATCAATCCACATGAATATACGGTTATGTAGAATAAATTGAATGAAATTAGATGTCTATGTGTTGAGTGCTCATCTCTCAAATTAACAGTGACCCCATAGAAAAAATAGATAATTAAGACAATAAACAAGTTATTTTTTAATTTTTTTTCCACAGAAAAACAACAATAATCGAGCCTTTAGTCCAGAGCAAGTTGGGGTAACCAAGATCTTTTTATTAATAGCATGTAATAATTTTCTTTTACATATTTGTTACAAGTTTAATTAAATTACTATAATAATTAAGAGATTCTAAAGAAGAGTAGGTTCGATATTAAGAGAAAATTTTCTATCTAATTGTTACTTTCAAAATAGCCTTCCTCTTTTAATAAACGTTTGTAAGCAAACTTTTCAAACATTTTCATTTTACTTAAAAAAATGATAAAGATCTTGCCTTCTTTATGTAGATTTCAAACTTGGACTTACCACATAAAGAGTCTTATCTTTTACCACTAGATTAAATATTGGTTCACACCTTCGTAAGTTTAATCTTAATAAAAAAATATTCAAATTTAATATCAAACGATAATAGGAGAATATCCGTCTGACTAATAAATTATTGATTAGAAATTTGATCAAATCAATGTCAAGTAAGTCGTTCAATATGGATATCATTGAAACAATATTATACAAGACCAGAAATGTTTAATTGGCATACAACTTAGTAGGTCAGAAGTCAACAAGATCCGCACTTGTAAATTACACAAATAGTTCTTTACAATTTTAGTATTATTTAATTTTTGCATTAATAGTAATAAATCAGACTTCAAATTGAATTCATAGAGCCCTATAGCCTAGTAAATTCAATTACCGTGCTGTTCATGGCTCACCTATGTTCTACCCAAATCTTTATTCAAGATTGATTCATTAGACTTTAAGCTAACTTGAATTGGAGCTATATATATCAAAATGCTTTCAGCTAATTTCAATTGTATATTCATTGTAATAAGTTGCTTCTATCAAATCAAATCTAAACAGGATCATTATTTTTTTTTTAATATGTATCATTGTGATTTTCTTTTCTTAGGTAATTACAAGTCTGTAGGCATTAATTCTCTATCCCTTTGCTTTCGAATTCTCCACCTGGAATTTAATTATTGTAAAGATTTAAAGTTAGTCTTCACATTAATATATGTGTCATTATATCAATCTATAAATTTGGTAGGTGAGTTTTAGTATCATCTAAGATAACTCAAAATTTGAAATTATTCAAAATCGGGAAAATTGACTCAATTGAGGTCAACTTGAAATAATCCACGGTGCGGTATCCCTTTAAATTAGTGGACAGCTTTAAAATTCATCTTTTTAAGTTTCCATTTGGTTGGGATTATTATTTACAAAGAAAGTCAAAATTTGAGTAACCTAATAGGATGTAAACTCTCTCGGTAAGTTAGGTGGCCAATGTTGTTTGGACATTTGAAGCCACTGTTATTTGATAATATAGTTATAGTTATACTAAAATAAATTATTTTTTTATGTGTCTGAATTATATAAATAAAGATCACATTCCAACAAAAAAAAATTAAATTATAATTTACACTAGTACATAAAACTCCTTCACTAACTGATCAAATACTCCTACACTGACTATTATGTAGGTGTCGGTGATGACGCCATTAGTATAGGTATATCTTTACTGACGGGTAAAAAATAGTCAATGTAGGTCCTCAACACTGACGGTTTATTAAAACATTCAGTGTAGGTCATCAACAACTACTGTTTAAAAACAGTCAGTGTAGGTACCCAACAACGACGGGTAAAAAGCAGTCAGAGTAAGTCCTCAACACCGACGGTTTATAAAAACAGTCAGTGTAGATCCCAACACCAACAAAATTAAAACAGTCAGTGTAGGACCTAAAAACAATTGGTGTTGGTATAAAAATTTTGGCATGGTTCTGTTTGTTTTAATAAAAGAACATGAATCAAGCATAAATTAGTGGCATCAAGTGAGGTGAGATCTGATCACCTAAAAAAATTATGATAAAATGGACCTACCAATTAACCCATTGGGCAAAAGTCTTAATTTCGTCAAGTTACGTTGACTTTTTCCAGTCAGGTGAACAAAACTGCCACATCTAATAAGAAGAAAATAAGCTAGCAATTCCTCAGCTATATATCTTGTGCAATAGAGAAAAGGTTAAAAACAAAATTGAAACATACCTCACATAAAATCTGGCAAGGAGAATACGTGAATCCAAATAAACTGATCTGCAATTACCTTCAAAACTATAGCCTTGAAACTGTGCTTGTCAGCTTCGCAGTCTCAGACTCCTTTCTCGTCCTGTCTTCAACTTTCTAGAATTGTTGAACAGTCTAGATGTTGGCTTCTTCGGGCCTCATCAGAACAAGCCTCAACAAAATCTCCTTTGAAGTTAACTACAACAAAAGATTATTTCTAAATTAAAGACCCCATACAAATATAAAACAAAAAAGTATTACATCAAAGAGGTGGTAGTAAATTGGTGTTTTGACTTCTGAATTAAAGCAGAGTCGGTACTTCCTGAGGTTTAATCTAAGACTCCACTGAACAAGAATAATTTATATCTAACAAAAGTGAGTATTCATAATTTGAAGTTAATGTACCTAAACTCTTTCAAGCTAGAAAACAACGTAACATGCAAAGTTTCAAAGCCACCGAAAAACTCAGTGTTGGTTAAAAGTAAAAGCTGACTAGAAACGTTTTATGATAACAATAATAATAAAAAAAAGTCTCCAACTAATAAATTTTAAAATTATAATTTACTTTGAATCATTCTCAACTATTGATGATTGAATAGGAAGATAATTAATAGTGGCAAAGTCAAGCTGCATAACAACCTGTCTTGTATGTAAGTCATACACTAGTACAAAAAACTCCTTCACCGACTGTTAAAAAACCCTTATACCGACTGTTATTGAGGCGTCGGTGATGGCGCCGTCAGTATAGGTATATCATTACTGACGGGTAAATAACAGTCAGTGTAGGCCTCCAAAACCGACTGTTTTTTGAAAAAACAGTCGGTATTTGGGGCCCGGCCTGTTGCATCTTCAATTCTTCACCTCTTAATAAAAGATTGTTTAATCAATAAAAAAGCTTAAAACATATATTATTTCTTCTGTCTAACTTCATGGAAATATATTAAGGTGTAAATGAAAAGCGGTTCTGATAATTTATTGCATACTGCTATTTAAGAAATAAGCCCAATAATATTCGCATGGAGGTCCATCAAAGGAAAATACATCAAAGGGAACATACAATAACAATTTATGTTAAATTCTATGAGAACTTCATTTCTTCTTTATTTATAAATCCAAACACGTATATGCACAGTCCATAGCTCACCACTGCTACAAGCGCCATTCCTGCATGCAAATAAGTACACTGCGTCATATGAAAATGACCGAAATTTGTTTCCTGACACAGTCACACTGGATGCAAGGGGTAATTTAGGAAAATATTACATATATATGATTAAACCCTAGAGACTTTCAGTTACAAAAATAAGTCCAATCAACTCGGGTTTACTTGTACATGTACACAAGTACCAATCGGTTCCGGTTGGACTGAACATGCATTTTGTACATGTTTCTGTACCTGGTGAGTATAAGCTCAAATTAATGGAACCAGTTCAGTACCAATCAGCTTTCCTACGACAGCATAAGATTCGTCAACAATCCCAGAAAGTAGCAGCAGGAACAACAAATACAATAGAGAAGATACAAAATCAAACATTAAATCAAGTGTGGAGATATCGAACAGCTGTCAACATTGTTCTTTTTTTTTTACCAGTTGGTATTTTAGTTCCATCCATTCAGAACCTCTGCTGATCTTCGTACTCACAAGAAATTCAAAGATTCAACTATTACTATTAAATGCGTACAGGTTTACAAGATCAACGGTACCAGGTCACTCCCAGTAACAATACATACAATATCGACACAGTTCTGGTACATAAATGAAGTAACAGATCCATGCATGGACTGATGCGGATTGTAACATACCGATTCGTAACCAGCAATGGCAGGGCCATGCTTCCTAGGGATGGATGTTTCTATACGTGACCTCACTGTTGTGATGCTGTTCAAGTACATTACAAGATACAGCTTACCTCCGGCCAATCAGGAAGAGCTGCGCAAGACCTTCTTGCATCAGAATAACAGAGAGATCAGCACTAGCAGCGGGATCTAAATTAGATGAATACATAATAAACATCAAACAAGAAAAGAAGTTTGAAAATACAACAAGTCACTTTCTATTATTTAGGAAGAGGTATTCAGTACTACAATACCATTTGCAGGACCCAGAACACATAATACTGTTGGGTTTCATATAATAATTTGTCTTTTCTTTTTTGAGGGGGGGAGGAGGAGAGGGCAAAGGTTTCATATTAAAATCCTCAATTGACGCTGATTCATATGTGCAAACCACAGGTAAAACACAAATTGGACAAAGGGAATGCTTATCAAATAATTAAAGGTATTTGCTGATCATTTACCACTTGCTTGATGGAGAATATCACGTGCAATGGAATCCCAAATTTCCTAACAAAATTAACAAAAGAAAAAATAAAGTTTCTCAAAAGAATGTATCCCACAAAGGAATCAATTTAAAGTGCACCAGTATATGTTATGAACAAATCAATCAAACACACATGCACTAACCGAGAGGTAGTTTTTTTCGATGACCTTGTTTCTAAATTGAATAACATTTTACACAAATAAGATATAGTAAGATCAAGCTAATCATATGAACTTACAGTAACTTAATATGAGAGTATAGTTCTACTAGCAACTAAACTTTTTTTTTTCTCAAATTATTCAAGAAAAGTGGAACTAACTATGCTCTTACCTTGCTTATTACAAAAGGCCTATGTAGCTCAAGCTCCAAAGTATGAAATTGCCCAATCTGCATCAAACAAAAGACGAACTCGATACAAAAATTAAACTTCCTAAAATCGTTCTATTACAACCTTACAGTGCCAACAGTACCATCAATCTTCCTTCAGGCCTGTAAAACAAAAAACACAAGCCAAGAAAAAGAAGTGGAATAGACATGAAAATAAGTTCAAGCAATACGCAAACTCGTATGGTGGTGCAGGCAGTGCCTGTTGATCCCTGTTTTTTATGTTGGAAATGAGGAACCATATGATGTCTAAAAACATGGCTAAAACAAACCTTTACATGCTCGTTCTCTGTTAAGTTCTTGCCACGTACACGCAGGACCGAGCCCTCTTTATCATAATCAACAGCATATTTCACAAGAGATAATTAAAACCAAGCAAAAAGGAAAAATGCAAGACAACTTGTGAGTTGTGAATATAATCAGGGCTAGAAAATGGTTGAGTAGGCATAATCAAGTAGTTTGGTCCAGCCCAACCTGCCAACAGGTCAAGAAATAGGGAGCCTGGACCTGACCAATTAAATGATCAATCCATTCTATGTTGAGTCAATCACAATAGGTTAGGATTTCCAATAGTCAAATTTGACTTGTATTAAATGCAAATTGGATTTTATTCTTTATTTTCACAAAAAAGTTTCAAATAAGCAGATGGTCAAAGTCAGATTAGCCAGAGATGAGTTGACACGCCACATGTAGCAATCTGACCTGTGCCTGACCCATTAAACCAGCAGTTAACTCATGTTAAATCAACAGCTTCCAGATCTTGTAAAAGATCTGAGAACATGATTACTGCTTTACCGAGACTCAGAAAGATGCCAAACAGATAAATAGGCTTTGATTTGGAGAGGTATAAAGTGAGGGATAAGAGGATGACTATTATCCCCACTGTCACATGGGAAGAGCTTAGCCCTTATTACTCCACTATATCCCACTTTCAGATGTGGCCTCAGAAGTTAATGACATAACAAAAACTAGTTAAGCACAAAAAGAAACGATGAAACAAAACTAATACAGAGTTCTTCAAATCTGAGACGAAGTTGGTGACTGGCTGGTACAGCTATTGTACCCACAACAAAATCTGAGATTTTAGTACCCTGGAATGTATTTTACCTCAACTCTGATTTCTAGCTTCAACTTTACTCGTTCTGCATCTCTTCCACCTGAAGCCATCTCTCGGAGCACCTTTCTGCCACACACAAAAAAACCTGAATTAGAATAGGTCTTGCAAAAAAAACCTCAAATTCTTCACGCTATTGACTTGAATTAGAATAGGTCTTGCAAAAAAAAATCTGAAATTCTTCACGCTATTGACCTGAATTAGAATAGGTCTTGCAAAAAAAAGCTGCTATTGACCACTATTTGCAAAGATATAGCATAATTTATAGTTTAGAAAACAAGAACAACAACCGAGCCTTGACTCCCAAACAAGCTAGAAATGAAACTTTAGAAAAAATAATTAAACAAAGAAGA
>JAJGRW010000400.1:213217-259400 GCA_025461045.1 Carex parvula | reverse complement strand
GTATTATCCTTATTATATTTGTTTATATATATTACTTCTGTCATTGCTGATATTATTAAATTAAAGAATATTATAGCAAACCAACATTTTCTTTTGAGACGCATCTCTTTCTCGATCGTATTAATTAACCATGTCCCTAATTATCTGTTTTTTTTGTTAATTTGTCCTTTTGTGAACAGCGGAAGAATCCCGATTGGCTTCAAAATGTAAGTATTTGTAGCCAATTTAGTTTCGTAAATTAAACCAGTAATCGAATAATAATAATAGTCACTGTTTCAGATAAATATTAGCCATATATAGTTTCAGAAGCTTTTTTGTACTTAATTGCTTCGATGCACAAAATTCTCCCTTAAAATAATGTAGCATATTTTTATAATTAAGAGCTTGGAGTTTGGTGCATGAAATGTAAGTCCAATATACTTATAAGAGGATAATACATTGAGTTCTAACTTAGGTTTTCATCAAAATAATTTACAGTTTTCCTAAACAATCCTTATTTAGATTCATATTGATATTGGTCATACTTTTGATAATGCTTCCAACCAATGAACTTGAAAAAGTTTCTCTCTCTCTCTCTCTCTCTCTCTCTCTCTACACACACACACACACATATATATATATGTAACTTCTCTCTTATAAAAACATTTGTTTCATTGAATGTAGAGTCTAATTGCACAACTTCAAGATCTCAAAAAAGAAGGAGACATGTCGGGCATGGTAGAAAACATCAGGTTTGTGCTTATAATATATTTTGAAAGGAGATCGTATTATAATAACATCTCTCGTAATAAAAAATCAAAATATAGACAAAATTAATCGGTTTATATAAAACATAGACCCACTTATAGTCCAGCAATGCAACTTTTGTACTAAGAGAATCGTCCTTTAATTATTTAGTGGTTAACAAAATGTAGTTTTATCTTTGGTGCAACCTACCCTAATTTAAAGCTAATGAACTGTTCCGAGCTAGAAGAGCTGTTCTGAGAAGGTAACTGTTGCATATATAATGCCATGCTCTAGTTTTTATCTTTGTTGCAAACCTATACATATTGCTATTTCCGAGAACAGCACTGTTGCTATTTCCAAACGAGTACAATCCAGAAAACATACTATTTCCGGTCGAAAAATTTTAATTTCACCAAATGACTTTTGGAGGCATTTTATTTTTGGTGGTAATTTATCTTATTTTTAGGAACCATCTACGAATTTTCGGGCCTGAAACATCAGATGATGATGGCAACCAATTGAACCAGGTATAGTACTTCTTTTACATGTTCTATTTGTTCTACTGTTTGGTAATACTATATTTTAACGTACAGACTGGATCTCAGTTTTCTTTCTCTAGTTCTGTAATGAACCTAATTCATTCCAATAAATGAAAAAAATTAAGATTGAAGTAAATTTTAAGAATAAAAGGAAAGTATTTGGTTTCAAGGCATGGTTACATGTAGAAATAAATTCTATCACTATCTCTAAACTCTAATAGTATGTTTTAATAATAGTAAAAATGAGTTTTTTTTAAGGAACATTATATTGCTCTCTTTAATTGACAGAGCTATATATATTTACCACAAACTACTTCTTATCATCTACTAATAAAATAAACTGGCAATCATATATACACATGTTTCATTTTTCAAGATTTAAATTTTTAACCACAGGATCTTTGTAATGACATGATTTACCTACAACGTAGATGCACCCATATTTACCCATTACTAAAGTTTATTTTGTGTAATATGCAGTTAAATAATCATGAAGATCTGCTTAAACATTTCGATAACTTCTGGAGGTTAGTTGCTTCTCTTATGAATTGGTGTATAGTTCCTTCCAAAATTTGGCAAGTTATTAACTAGCCCTGCAAATATCAAAATGAATATGTTAGCCTAAAAAGGGAAGAATGGAATAGGCATTTATTATGAGAAAAATCTTATAGCTTTCTAACAATTGTGGACTTCTCTTAAAACTAAGATATTTAATTACTTTGTTTTCAATTAGTTATGAATGAACAACATGTTAAATTGTCTCAATTTGGTTTCTATTAGCTTCTATGAGACGGCCACACCAAGATCTGAACAGTTGTTGGATGATTATAAGGAAAAGCTCGAGGTCATGTTTTCTCATGTTGAACAAAGAGTAAGTTATTTATATATATTTGCTGGTTTAGGAAAAATCAACAGTATCAGCAAACAAATTGGTGGCACTACTCACACTCAATTTTGAACAATTCAAATCTCGACAGTAGTCTATCGAAACTTGAGGCTTGAGCAATACTTGTCAGAAATCTATATGTCTTATTGTTTTAATTTCATTGAACTATTGTATTAATTAATACCTACAGAAAACTACATATATATTACAGAAATTTAAATTGCAAAAATATATATTACATACATGTTGTTCAAATAATTATAAAATAATATCCCTTCTCGAAGAAACATAAACCGGATCGAAAAAAATACTTCAATCACTCAAAGTTATATCTTCCACAAAAATATCTCTGTTTCCTCTCCTGATGACATACATGAGACGTCTTCAATTTTGCAGTTGTTTCAATCAGAGCACATGGATGAGCAGGTACAAGAAATTTCTATGCATGTGCAGCAACAATCAGAGCACATGCATGAGCAGGTACAAGAAAATTCTATGCATGGGCAGCAACCAAACCCAGCCTCCATACACAGGCAACAAGTTCAAAGAAGAGCTTATGGTAATTATATGCATTGGCCGCAACAATTGCAGCAACAAGCTCCTAATATGCAATGGCAGCGACATCTGCAGCAACAAGCTCCTAATATGCAGCAGCAGAACCAAGCTCCTAATATGCAACGGAAGCGACAATTGCAACAACAAGTTCCTAATATGCAACGGCAGCGACAATGGCAGCAACAACAAGTTCAAGGAGGAGGTTATAATATGCAATTCCAGCAACAATATGAAGGAGAAGTTTATAATATCCAATTGCATCAACAATCTCATCATGTGCAGCAACAACGGGCATCTCGCTATGATAATAACAATGGCCACATCAACCCTACAGGCGAGCAAAATTTCAAGTATGCATCTCATTACCTTCACATTATTTCACATTATTATTATATTTAACAATTTTATTAATCTCTAGGTTTCTTTTCTTTATGACATTATTAACCTTAATCCCTATGTTATATTGATTTTCAGTCCAATAGGATTAATGCAGACTCAAGCAACGAGCAGCCAAGTCTTAACGGGCCCCCCTCCCATACTGTCTCCAAGCACCAGCCAGCAGGTCTCCACTTAATTACCACGCAACCAGACCACCCCATTCCTTTCATCAGGTACTAGACAACAGCTTAACTTGATCATCTTCAATCAAAATGGAGCAATATTTTACTGTTCATATTTTATTTACTAAAAGGGAACCATCAAAATCTTTCGCACGTACATAGTCTCTCCCGGGGCTTCACCCCAAAATAAAGAAAAATAAGGAAAGAGAGTAAGCTTAATAAGTTAATACTGTTTTATGAAAATACATGTATTAAACTGATTAATGTTTTGTGAGGTAGACATGCAAACGGACGTACAGGTGTGAATATAATTTAATTAAGGACTTACAGTTAGACACATTAATTATAGTGAAATTTATCTTTAAAATTCGTGAACAGAGAATAAATTGAACTTAATTAGGACACCTCACGTGTCTAACTCTCTCAATTATAATAATTGATTCTATTAGCTAGATCTGTAATTAATAAAAAAGTAATTGTATTTAATTGTTCATGTTAATTATTCTTCATTAATTGAATAACTGAAATCAATTCCAATAATTAATTTTTATTTAAAATAAAGTAGTGTATTGGGAATACGGGGCTTGGTGGATCGAGTGGCACAAGTCCTTATCTCTTTACGGAGACAATGCATGTTCAATTATAGAAAATAACATCTAAAAGATGCAGAATTGTACCAGGACCCTTTAATATAAAAAAGAAAGTAGTGTATTTCACCAAATTGTATATATAATTTATTTAGCAGTCAGACAACTTGATTTTTTTTTTTTTGATTAAAAAGGCGAGTGCCCATTTTCATTAAAGAAAATTTAATTTACATCCAAACTCAGACAATTTGATTAATTTGTCCAATATATAGTTTATCATTAAAATTTTGTTTTCATATTATCCTGAAAGGCATTAACTAAATGTTTGTATATACAATCCAATTGATCCAATTTATAATATTCCACGACCTGACATATATTGTAATATTAGTAAAACATTAATCACAAAACATAACCAACCTAATTTCAAGCGTTAACCTTAAAGGAATAAATTATTGTATTATATGTTCTTTATAGTTATACTCGTTATAAATATTTTCATTTTTTTTCCATAGCAATTCTCTGGAAATTGTGTGAACAACTGGCCGGACCTTAGACAAGCCCAACATGAGCTAGCAATCCCCGAATTCACGGATGAAACGAGTCATCTCTTACCGTAGAGAGACAAATATAATTGAAGTAAAGCAATTTGGAGTTCTTCACATTTAGAGCATATATATTTTATTCAAGTTGCTATGAGTTTTACCTAATTTTGACTAGAGTTTCCTCAAACCCTAGAAGGATAAATAGAGTTTTTACCTAGTATGCATGTACTATAATTACTTGCAGTTTAGGTCGTATAACTTAATTTGGGTTACATTTAGAGTTAATTTGGGGTAATTAGATATATAGGAATTTGTAATTGTCGAATTGATGGATTTGGATGAATTTGTTGAGACTAACTCCAAGTCTTTATTGTTTTTTATTGACTATGCTTGATTGCAATTTGATTGAAAAAGATTATTTTGAGTAGTTTTCTTATAGGTTGTGTTTATTAAAGATTTTTTTGAACTAAACGTAATTAAAATTAACTTGTTTTCACATTATTGACTCCGTTAATTTGATAAAGTCTTGTGCATTTCTAAGTATGATAAAATATTTGAAATTGTGTGATAATGGTAAAGTCTTGTGCCTATCTTTCTAAATTGTGCAACACCAAAATTTCACCTTCTTCCTAACCCTAATTATAATCTTTAATGAATTTTACTATAATAATTGAAAGATACATAAAACCCTTGGAGTCTCTATTTGTAGGCTTCTACGGACTACGGTTCTGTAGGGGTGAAGAGTTGAGTCCTGATTCGTCCGTGTTAGTGGGGCTTGGACATCAAGTAACATTAGAAACTACTGTAACTACTGAAACCTGGCAGTTACCGTGTGGTTGGAAGACGAACTGCATGTGAATCAGTGAATTGCCAATTCGGTATAGGCTTTTTTCACAGCGTTTCCATTAGCACGCCACAAAAAATCCGAAAAGTGAGCAAACCAAATTGTCAATTCGGTCCAGAGGCTTTTTTAGCCCAGACCGAATTGGCAATTCGGTCTAGAGGTTTTTTTTTTTTTTTTTAAGAGACACTATGAAGAGTAAGATAATGAAATCTAACACTGAAAATTTGAATTTTTTTGTTTAAATTATTTGATAGATTACTTTTTTTGATATATAATTAGTATATTTATACTAAAATACGCTAAATTACTTGAAATTATGTTGAATTACACTATATTAAGTTAAATTACACTAAATTACATTACATTACGCAAATATGGTAAATTATGCTAAATTACATATGAACGTGGACGATATCTTCACTGAAAAGGCGAAAAACTACGGTGAAACTTCAAACAGTCATAAAATGGCGCTTGAGTGTCCGATTTCAGCAAATGACCACTTTTCGGAAAGCTTGCGAAAATACGTATGCGTCCTTGACAACTGTGTCATTTTTTGAAATTCAGAATTGCCAAAAAATAAAGGGAAGAGCCTCAAAACTTGAGTTGAAGTTTCCGATTAAGATTTTCATTTCTATTATTCAATCTAAGTAGCTCAGTAAATTAGTTACATAATGAACTTGTAGAATACCAATTTTTACTATTTTTGAAATGTTTTTACTATTTTTTATGATTCATGAAAGATGGCACAAAATTACTTTAGCGTAATTTACCGTATTACAGCATAATTAGTGAAATTATTGTAATTTAGTGTGATTTAGTGTAATTCAACATAATTTATTGTAATATAGTGTAATTCAACATAATTTCAAGTAATTTAGTGTATTTTAGTATAAATATGCTAATTATAAATCAAAAGAAGTGATCTAACAAAAAATTTAAACAAAAAAATTCAAATTTTCAGTTTTAGATTTCTTTATTTTGCTCTTCTTAGTGTCTCTAAAAAAAAAAAAAAAAAAAAAGCCTGTAGACCGAATTGCCAATTCGGTCTGGGCTAAAAAAGCCTCTAGACTAGCTGTTCTATGACTGATTTCGGCCTTCTGCGACCGGGACAACCTTCTGCTACCGGCGCCTTACTCATCCCAACCGACAAGATCCACCCTAGAATTAGTGGAAGGATCACCCTCCGACATTTGAAGGCTTTTACCTAAATATTGCCTTGTTGGTCAGTCATAAGCCCACGCGCATAGCAGTTATATATGGATAGACACTTACAATACCTCTTACACAACAAGGTTTCATACCGAAAGACTACTTAGTACTTGCAACAGTACAGAGCATCATATTTTTGGTTATGTTGGCATAACTACGACACAAGACATTTCCTACCCTAACCGACATTTTCGTCAAGCGGTCAACAACCGAGATATAAATACTCATGTACAAGACCTACGTTAACGACATGTTATTCTCGCAGCATAGCAGATAATACCTTTCCGAGGTTGACGAACAACTCACTTTAGAATTTTCCAACGAAAGCAACAATGCAAGCGACAAACGATACCTCTCTAAAAACAGTAATTGACAAAAGCTCATACTTCACTATATATACTATCCTCCACATACAAAAAGGGGGGCACAGCTCATACTTCTTATCCATCTCGGATATCACTTCCACACTCTTTCACTCATGCTATAAAGCGCTTAGCGTCGAAACCCAAACGAGGCAACCTTGACCAAGGCCAATCCAGTAAAGGCCCGACCAGCATAATTCATATTGACCTCGGACAACCAAACAACTGGCAGCAAGTCCTCTTCTCTGGAGAGCGGTGGGCATTACTCCAAGACATCTCCCAGTCTGACTTGGAATGGTTGCTCAAGAATGAGTCCCTCCAAGTACGTGATTTCCTCGATGCCAAGTTAGCGTTGTGTCCAAAAATGACCTCGGATGACGAGGTCGACATCGGCCCTTTTGTTCTTGACCCCTCCGAGCCATCCCTACATATATGCGAGGGATGTGCGAACAAGACCCCAAGGACGGGATGGTTAAATGTCGAGAGTGCCATGAATGGTACCACTTCTATCACGACAAACTCAAAGGCCGCTCCGATGTTCGCCGTAAGTTTTGGAAATGTCCCAGCAGTAGAAAGCGTTATCTCGGAGGACCAACGCTACACACAGCCACCTCGGCTGAATGATCAGAGTCAAAATGATGATGAATTACGTAGGGTTTTGGCTTAGGTTTTGCATATTATCTCACACTTATGTTTAATTAATTAGAGAAAAAGGCTACTGTCACCCTTATTTATGTTTTATTGCAGAAAACAGGTTTTTGGACTATTTTACATCAAATGGAGTAAGAATCAGGTCAATCGGATAAGCAACGCTCATCGACTAAGGCTATGTTTCGGCCCGTATTGCCTAATACGGACCTAGCCAGATACAGACCAAGAGATGGTGCAATACGCATTAAACCCTTTAGCGACATGGTCTCATTACGGACCGTACCAGCCAGTACGGTTCGTAACCAAGATGCCCTTTGGGGAATAACTGCTGACAGCTGTATTTAGATCATGTTTCTTGGCCTCCACTCAACTCCAGACGTCCCCTCATTCCTATATAAGCACCCTAGACAAAAGAAGAACTCATCTTTGTATTTTGGATTAGATTTGATTAAGTGAGAAAGAGAGGAGTGATTGTAACCATGCCGCTCCGCGGCTAAGTTCTTTTCTTAGGGGCTAGGCAGTAAACCTTGTTACTTATGATGCTTTGATATATATATTTTATGTTGATTATGATTTCTTGTTGTTTGATTGAAATACTTTTGTGATTTATTATTCTTTCACCTAATATCGATGATCTAGTTTAATCCATTAGGGTAGTGACAATGCTTTAATGGTAAGAGAAACTATGATGCACGAGTTAGCCTCGTTGGGAGTCATTAGATTTATGTGAAGAAAATCTTTGCGGGGAAACCATAAATCGGAACAACAAAATGGGAACCAAGTTCTATCATTTGCGTAAGATAAATCGCAGTGATCTATGTAGTAACTTGTGTGTTTAGAGATCTGTCATTTGCGTAAGATAATTCACAGTGTCCTACTATGTAGTATTTCGATGAAAGATCTGTCATTTGCGTAAGATAACTCGCAATGTCCTATGTGGTGTCTTCCATAAAATAACAACAGGAAATCAAACCCGACAGAAGTAGAATATCAAAGAGGATTGAGTAGCAATGGTGTGCTGAAACCCTAAGAATTCTCATCTCTATCTTTATTTTAATTATTTTTAATTATGCCAAATTTACATTGATCACAACTTCAACTCTCAAATTTTCAGATTTTGTCTAGCCTTTCGAAAGATTGTGATTTGATCGCTCAAGACTATAAACTAATATTTCTTGTGGATCGACCTCGATTATACTACTCGATAGGATTGTGTGCTTGCGATCCGAACCGATAGCATTTCCGAGTTTATAAATTTTAAAATATAACATCGCTCTCTTTTGAATAATAACTGAACTTGAGGAGGACAATCTCTTGTCTAGCGACATCCGGTCATATCCTATTACAGGAAATGAATAAAATCCTGAAGGCATGAGTCCCTCTTCGATATGATTCCATTAATCTAGATATTTTTCCTTAAATCATATCAACCTCGCTTTTGCTATGTTATCTGTACGATTTCGATATACCAATTTAAATTATTCCAATTTCATGATTGTCCCTGATTTTACTGAATCTAACATGTTTTATTTACTTATCTCGACATAACTCATACTCGGGGGCTACCTTCCCTCGCATCGCCCTTCGAATCACATATTACTCGGGGACTCAAAAAAAAAAAAAAGAGACGACAAGACAAAGCTTGTCTATAAAGAGACG
Source organism: Carex parvula (assembly GCA_025461045.1). NCBI lineage: Eukaryota > Viridiplantae > Streptophyta > Magnoliopsida > Poales > Cyperaceae > Carex > Carex parvula. The sequence goes on along the minus strand of JAJGRW010000400.1, from coordinate 250,277 downwards.
ATTGATTTCGAAATTAAGACTTTTGCCCAATGGATTGGTAGGTCCATTTTATCATAATTTTTTTAGGTGATCAGATCTCACCTCACTCGATGCCACCAATTTATGCTTGATTCATGTTCTTTTATTAAAACAAATAGAACCATGCCAAAATTTTTATACCAACACCGATTGTTTTTAGGTCCTACACTGACTGTTTTAAATCTGTCGGTGTTGGAACCTACACTGACTGTTTTAATAAACCAGCGGTGTTGAGGACCTACTCTGACTATTTTTTACCCATCGTTGTTAGGTACTTACACTGACTGTTTTTAAATAGTCGTTGTTGATGACCTACACTGGCTGTTTTAATAAACCGTCAGTGTTGAGGACCTACACTAACTATTTTTTACCCGTCAGTAAAGATATACCTATACTTACGGCGCCATCGTCGACGCCTCCATAACAGTCGGTGTAGGGGTATTTGAACAGTCAATGATAAATTATAATTTAATTTGTTTTTTGTTGGAATGGGGTCTTTATTTATAGAATTCAGACACATAAAAAATAATTTATTTTAATATAACTATAACTATATTATCAAATAACAGTGGCTTCGATCAAATTAATGTCCAAACAACATTGGCCACCTAATTATAACTTACCGAGAGAGTTTACATCCTATTAGGTTACTCAAATTTTGACTTTCTTTGTAAATAGTAATCCCAACCAAATGGAAACTTAAAAAGATGAATTTTAAAGCTGTCCACTAATTTAGAGGGATACCGTACCGTGAATTATTTCAAGTTGACCTCAATTGAGTCAATTTTCCCGATTTTGAATAATTTCAAATTTTGAGTTATCTTAGATGATACTAAAACTCACCTACCAAAATTTTTTTTTTTTTTTTGAATGAAGGCAGGGGCTGCCATAATTTATTAAACCAGAAAGAAACAGTTACAACATAGTTTGAGTGAGAGGGCTTGTACTACCCTAACCTCAGCATTATCACACGCCACACATATTACACCCCGTTAATCACATAGATTACAACATGCTGCACCTAACAGTGAGCGAACCACCTACCAAATTTATAGATTGATATAATGACACATATATTAATGTGAAGACTAACTTTAAGTCTTTACAATAATTAAATTCAAGGTGGAGAATTCGAAAGCAAAGGGATAGAATTAATGCTCATGCACAGACTTGTAATTACCTAAGAAAAGAAAATCACAATGATACATATTAAAAAAAATAATGATCCTGTTTAGATTTGATTTAATAGAAGCAACATATTACAATGAATATACAATTGAAATTAGCTGAAAGCATTTTGATATAGCTCCAATTCAAGTTAGCTTAAAGTCTAATGAATCAATCTTGACTAAGATTTGGGTAGAACATAGGTGAGCCATGAACAGCACGGTAATTGAATTTACTAGGCTACAGGGCGGCTCTATGAATTCAATTTGAAGTCTGATTTATTACTATTAATGCAAAAATTAAATAATACTAAAATTGTAAAGAACTATTTGTGTAATTTTTAAGTGCGGATCTTGTTGACTTCTGACCTACTAAGTTGTATGCCAATTAAACATTTCTGGTCTTGTATAATATTGTTTCAATGTTATCCATATTGAACGACTTACTTGACATTGATTTGATCAAATTTCTAATCAATAATTTATTAGTCAGACGGATATAAAAATACATGTAAAAAAAATTCATTTTTTTACTATATGTATCTCCTATTATCGTTCGATATTAAATTTGAATATTATTTTTTTATTAATACTAAACTTACGAAGGTGTGAACCAATATTTAATCTAGTGGTAAAAGATAAGATTTTTTATGTGGGAAGTCCAAATTTGAAATCCACATAAAGAAGGCAAGATCTTTATCATTTTTTTAAGTAAAATGAAAATGTTTGAAAAGTTTGCTTACAAACGTTTATTAAAAGAGGAAGGCTATTTTGAAAGTAACAATTAGATGGAACATTTTCTCTCTTAATATCCAACCTACTCTTCTTTAGAATCTCTTAATTATTATAGTAATTTAATTAAACTTGTATCAAATATGTAAAAGAAAATTATTACATGCTATTAATAAAAAGATCTTGGTTACCCCAACTTGCTATGGACTAAAGGCTTGATTATTGTTTTCTAAGGAAAAAAAATTAAAAATTACTTGTTTATTGTCTTTTCTATGTTTTATGTGGTGTCACTGTTATTTTGAGAGATGAACACTCAACGCATAGACATCTAATTTCATTCAATTTATTCTACATATCCGTATTTCCATGTGGATAGACATACTAGAAGGAAGACGAAGGGGACATCAGACTAACAGAGCAACACTCGAAAAGAATGCGAGAAATCAAAGGGATTCTAGAAATTGTGCCCAATAAGGTAATTTTATTTTTAAACAAAATTACGTGTCTCAAAATTATATATATAATTTTGCAGTTTCATCATCAAAAGATGCGATCATGTGCGAAGTTCTAATTTTCAATACAAGTTGTACTTTTTTAGAGGGGATGTTTGTTATGTTGGGTTGTAGTACAATTTGTAAGTTATGTTGTAGTCCAATTTGTATTAATTGGTAGTTTAAATTAATTTCAATTAATTGTTAAACATGTGTTTTATTTATTAAACATGTGTGTTTTGTTTTCTACATTTTCTTTGTGTAATTTGATGCTAACATATAGTTATAAACACAAACAGAACAAAAAATACATTTTGCATTCAGAATTTCAAGACAGAACATAATAGAACTTAAAAAAATACCCATATTTGGTGGGCAAGCTGGGCTAGGGCATCAAATTGGGCTAGTGCACAAGCTTGGGTAGCGCATCAAATTTGGTGCGCAAACCAGGCTGACACACCAGCCCAAGCTGGGTGCGTAAGAACTGAATTTTGATCCATTCGATGGTAATGTTTTAATTTTAAATTATTAGGTTTGTAAGTAAAAAAAATTCGGAACCAAAACTGCTTTTTTTTTTTTACCAACCAAAACTGGCTTTCTTTTTTTTTGACCAACCAAAACTGGCTTTCTAAAAAAAATGCTTATTGACTATTTCTAAATAGATATAATATATGCTTCTATTATTAAAAGCAGCTCGATGATCCAGTGTACTTGAAGCCAAAAATATTAGTCAACAAATATCTTTTTCCTCTTCCCGTTTCGTGCGGATCTCTTTTTCCTTTTCCCGTTCTTCCCCTTTATATATATCATGTCCAAAACCGATTCGATGCATATTAGTATATTACTTCCATTAAAACCCTGTGCTTCATTTCCTAATTAATTTTGAGAGAGCCAACATGGGTAGGGGTATAATACTTATTAAAAAGATAGAAGATAAACATGGCCGCAAGACCAAGTTCTCAAAGCGCTACCCTGGCGTCTTCAAGAAGGGTTATGAGATCTCAGTCCTCACTGGGGCTGACTTTGCGGTCATGACTAGCAACATTAATGGCAAGCTCCACTACTTCTCACACCCCAAAAGGTACTCACTTACATCCCTGAGGACTTTTCACCTTTTCGGATAAGGATTTATTTGTCCTTAACCTCTTAACATGTATATTAGATTTAATTTAGTCCTATAAGTATTGTCAAATTATAGATCTTAACATCTTTTAAATCTTTCATCGTACTCATTGGTCTCATCTCCATATGCAACTATGAAGTAAATTAAAATTTACTTGAGCTAACTTCGACCAAGGATAAAAAACACATGCTAATGTTAGAATCAAGTTCGGGTATTTCTAATATTTGTAAAGAAATCTCTTTTGATAAATCTCGCAAACTTTCATTGGAACTCATATCATCCTCCAACAACATACCACAATTGGTCCACACCTCCTTCATATAATTAATTGTGTGAAAATGGTAGTCTCACTGTTGAGAAAGTCTTCGTAGTGCATATGAATACCTTGGAAAAACTCGTCATCTCTCCTGCCTCCTTCAACTCCTCCAAACTAGGAATACTCATTGAAGTAGTGCTATTAACAAATTACCATCCTCGCAGTTCAAAGCTTCACTAACCATCTCATACATTGAATTTCACCTAGTTGGACAATCTAGAATGATGTCCGTTTTAGATGGCAACTGAAGTTCTTTTAGGATGGTATAAAAAATTTGATGTCTCCAGCCATTTCAATTGAAGCTATATGTCGCATACCATATTGTGCTATTATATCTAAGATGTGCATCACACATCTCATGTGCATGTGTTCCCCGCCAAAAACAATATTATCCCAAAATATATTCTCTAGATGAGGGATGGTATTATCGTACACCGAACAATTTTGATAATTATCTAAAGTAATTGTGATAATCATACCATCCAACTTCCAATCTAATCAAATTTTCTAAATTAAATTCGCAACCACTAGGCCTGTATGTACATAAGGTATTAGCTTAAAAGAAATAATCTTTTTGTTTTTATTTTTAAATGAAACTCTAATCGATGCAATGTACAGTTAGGTACAAATATTCCAAATTCGCACTTGAAGTCCATATATCTTTCGTGAAAGACACGCATGAGTCTAGTACTTGAAACTCCTTCGATTATACCTCAATTCCTGCCTTAAATACCCCTACATAGTCTTTTGTCAAGATTTGCTTCCAAACGTCTCTATGTTCGGGTTTAAGCGATCTTAAAGCTTGTTCTCAAAATCGGTTTACAATGTGAAAATCATGTCCTTAACCTACTTAAGATATAATTTATTTATAAGTTCGAATTGTGCGTGCGTATTGTATCCCTTTCCTATGACCCCGCCATGTGTTTTGCTTATATTAGATTACATTTTCTTTTCTTTTATATGCTTATTTTCAGGGCGGAGGATGCCTTGGAAAGATTTCTTAACATGCCAGATAATGAGAAGATAGTTATGGATTGGAATGGTCAAGAAGTTCGGTATTATATTTTTTTTATTTGTTATATATATATTACTTCTGTCATTGCTGATATTATTAATTAAAGTATATCATTAACAAACCAGGACATTTTCTTTTGAGTCGCCTCTCTATTTTCTCGTATTTAACCATGTCCCTGACATATCTGTTTTTATTTTTTTTATTTGTCCTTTTGCAAACTGCGGAAGAATCGCGATCCTCGACAAAGATGTTAGTTCTCTTTATTTGTACCCAATTTAGTTTCATAAAACCAGTAATTGAATAATAATAATAGTCACTGTTTCAGATAAATATTAGCCATATATATAGTCTCAGAATAGCTTTTTTGTACTTAATTGCTGCAATGCACAAAACTGATACTGAAAAAAATTTGACAAAATTCTCCTTTTGTAAAATAATAAAGCATATTGATATAATTAAGAGCTTGGAGTTTGGTGCTTGAACTGTAAGTCCAATATACTCAAAAGAGGATAATACATTGAGTTCTAACTTAGGTTTTCATCAAAATAATTTACAGTTTCTCTAAACAATCCTTATTTAGATTCATATGGATATTGGTCTTACTTTTGATAATGCTTCCAACCTATGAACTTCAAAAAGTATATATATATATCTGTGTGTGTGTGTGTGTGTGTGTGTGTAACTTCTCTCTTATAAAAAAACATTGTTTTATTAAATGCAGAGTCTAATTGCACAACTTCAAGATCTCAAAAAAGAAGGAGACATGTCGCGCATGGTAGAAAACATCAGGTTTGTGCTTATAATATATTTGAAAGGAGATTGTATTATATATAATGACATATCTCGTAATAAAAAATCGCAATCTGGACAAAATTAATCGGTTTTATATAAATATAGACCCACTTATAGTACTAGTCCAGCAATGCTACTTTTGTGCTAACATAATCATCCTTTAATTATTTAGCGGTTAACAAAATGTACTTTTATCTTTGGTGCAAACTTACCCTTAATTTAAAGCTAATGAACTGTTCCAAGAATAGCTGTTCCGAGAAGATATCTGTTGCATTATGCCATGCATGTTATACTTTTTAACTCTGTTGCAAACCTATATATTACTATTTCCGAACAGCACTGTTCCGATAATAGCATTGCTATTTCTGAACGAGCACAATCTGGAAAACTTGTTATTTCCGGTTCAACAACTTGAATTTCACCAAAAGACTTTTCAATGCATTTAATTATTGGTTGTAATTTATTTTATTTTTAGCACCCAGCTAGGAAATTCCGGACCCAAAACATCAGATGATGACAACCAATTGAACCAGGTATAGTACTGCTTTTATATGTTCTATTTGTACTACTGTTGTCATTTGCTCCTGTAATGAACATAATTCCAAAAAAAAAAAAACTCAAGGCATGGTTTACATGGAGAAACTACATTTTGTTTTTAAGGAATATTATATATTTAATACAAACTCGTTTTGTCATCTACTAATGAATTACACTAGCAATCATACACATGTTGCATTTTTCAAGTTGTAATGACATGATTTTAACCATAATATATTACTAAAGTTTATTTTGTGTAATATGCAGTTGAATAATGATGAAGGTGTTCTTAAACAGCTACTTAACTTCTGGAGGTTAGTTGCTTCTCTTATGAATTGGTGTATACTTCCATTCAAAATTTGGCCAGTTATTAACTAACCCTGCAAAATAGCAAAATAAATATGTTAGCCTAAAAAGGGAAGAAAGGAATAGGCATTTATATATTATAAGAAAACATCTTATAGCTTACTAACAATTGTAGTGGGCTTTTCTTGGAATTAAGATATTTACTCAATTTTCAAATTAATTATGAATCAACAACATGTTAAATTGTCTCAATTTGGTTTCTATTAGCATCTACAAGATGGCCCCGCCCACACTTGAACAGTTGTTGGATGATTTTAAGAAAAAGCTTGAGGTCAATCTTTCTCATGTTGGACAAACAGTAAGTTATTGATACATATTTGCTAGTTTAGGAAAAATCAACAGTATCAGCAAATAAATTGGTGGCACTACTCACACTCAATAAATTGGTGGCACTACTCACATTCAAATCTCGACAGAAGTCTATCGAAACTTGAGGCATGAGCAATACTTGTCAGAAATCTAAATGTCTTATTGTTTTGATTTCATTGATCTATTTTATTAATTAATACCTACAGATACATGTTGTTCAAATAATTATAAAATCATATCCCATCTTCAAGAAGCATAAACCGGATCGAGAAAAGTACTTCAATTACTCAAAGCTATATTTTCCAACAAAAATATCTCTGTTTCCTCTCCTGATGACATACATTTGACGTCTTCAATTTTGCAGTTGCTGTTGCAAGAGCAGCAACAATCGGAGCACATGCATGGGCAGGTTCAAGAAGTTTCTATACATGGGCAGCAACCAGAACAAACCTCCATACACATGCAACAAGTTCAAGATAGTGCTTATAATAATTATATGCAATCGCAGCAACAAGCTCCTAATTATTTGCAATTGCCACATCCAGTCCAATCTCAGTATTCTTTTCAATTGCTGCAACATGCTCAAGGAAGAGCTCATAATTATAGGCAAAGGCGACAAAGACAAGTTCAAGGAGGAGGTTATAATATGCAATTGCAGCAACAACCTCATAATGTGCAGCAACAAAGGCCATCTCTTTGTCAGAATAACAATGGACTTTCCACTGAAGGATCTCTGCAAGAACCCATTCATACCACTAAAGTCACACAGCAGGAAGAAGGAAGGAGTAGTATGAACAATGTCCACATCAACCCTACTGACGAGCAATATTTCAAGTACATTTCATTACCTTAACATTATTTCACATTATTATATATTTTACACTTTCATTAATCTCTAGGTTTCTTTTCTTGATGTTAATATAATAGCTAGATTCAATTGTATAATATCTTTGTTTTGGTGGGGGATAATTATAAGTTATATGTAAAGATTGCCTTTATTTGGATATAAGCAAACTAATATGGTTAAAATATGAGATATCCTTGTCCAAAAAAAAGAAATTATCAAAAGTATTTTTTTTTTAAATTGTCCTCATGCTTCAATTAAATCAAATAAGTATATTATTAAAGAAGAGCAATTAATTACAACTTAATTACCACGTTCCTCAAATAAAACATGTTTTTGTACTTCAAATTTAACTAACCTGAATATCCCAATGTTTTTTTTTATTTTCAGTCAAATGGGATCAATTACCGGTTTAGGTGTCATAGAACAGGCAATGAGCAGCCATGTCATAACGGGCCTCCCTTCGATGCTGAATCCAAACACCAACCTGGGCTCCACTTACCACACAACAAGACCACTCCATTTCTTTTATCAGGTACAAGACAACAACTTAACTTGGAATAATCTTCAAACAAAAGTGTAGGAAAATTTTACTGTTCAGATCTCATTAACTAAAGGGAACGACCGAAATCTTTCGCACATACAAAGTTAGGCTTCACCCCCAAATAAAGAAAAAATAAAGGAAAGAGAGTAAGCTTAATAATATGGTTTATGAAAAATACATAAATTAAACTCAATATTTTGTGACAAAAGGAAGACAAACAGTTGTCAATATAATTTAATTAGAAAGTTACAGTTAGAGAGTATAAATTGAACTTAGGACACCTCACTTGTATACCTCTCTCAATTATCACAATTCAATCTATTAGATCTGTATTGAAAATAATGTAATTTTATTTAGTATTTTCATATTCATTAGTCTTCATTAATAGAATGACTGATGAAATCAAATATTTTTTGTTTTAAAGAAAGTAGTGTATTATTAGGAACCGCGGGCTTAGTTCAGTGGCATGAGTCCGCGTCTCTCTTCGGAGAGGCTCAATTATTGAGAATAACATAAGAAAGAATATACGTACCAGTCAGACAACTTGATTACGGGGCCCGTCTTTCTGAAAGATGCTGGAGTGTACGGCGCCCTTTAATAAAAAAAAAAATGTAGTGTTTTTCACCAAACTGTATATATATATATAATTTACGTACCAGTTAGACAACTTAATTAATTTGTCCAATATATATTTTATCATTTTAATTTTTGTTTCCATGTTATACTAAAAAGTATTTAGTAAATATTATATAAATTAGTTAAATTGTTGTAGAACATTCATTACAAAACAAAACCAACCTTATGTTGTGCGTTATAACCTTAAAGGAATAAATTGTTGCATTGTATGTTCTTTATAGTTAGTACTTATTATAAATATTTTCATTCTTTTTTTCCATAGCAATCCACTGGTGATGGTGTGAACAACTTGTCGAACCATGGACAAGCCCAACAAGAATTAGCACGTCCCGATGGTATCGATGAAATAATGAGTCGTCACTTACCGTAGAAGGACAAATTAAAAAAGGATAACTACTGTATTGGAATATTGAGTCATCACTAATCGAAGAAATACTGTATTGGAATAATGGGTCGTCACTTATCGAAGACTGTATTGGACAAGGATAAATACTTTATGCAATATCGATAAATAATGTGGAACATTGATAAACTTTTAAAAAGATTATGATAAATACTGTGTTGTACAATTATAATTAATACTGTATTTTACAAGGATAAATACTTTCTGGAACATTAATTGATAAACTTTTAAAAGTTAATGATAAATACTTTAAAAGCAATTTTAAAATGTTTATGATAAATACTGTATTGGACAAGGATAAATACTTAAGTACACAAGTATTGAACATTTAAAAGTTCCTAATAAATTACTTACAAAATATGAGTAAAATTAAGTTCCTAATAAATCACTTAGAATCGCTTGAAAATCGCTCTCAGCTTCGAAAAAGGAAATTGCGGGGAAAAAAGGAATTTTGATTTTTGAATTAGGAAAGAAATATACGGTATATCGCAGGGACCACAGTGTTTTGAATAAATTTAGTTAAACTAGTTAGTTAGTGGGGCCTGTCAGTTCGTTATGGAAGTTAAAATCTAATTAAGATACCGCGGAGATAATGGGGGATGGATAGGCGGGGATTCATATAATTATTCTTGCAAATAATAGTGGAACACATATTTTATTTTTATCGATTGAATTGATTCATTTTAAAAAGATTACATGGGTTTATTAAGGCTAATTAGCAGTTGGAGTTTACTAATCTAATTTCTAGCTTCTCAATATAGCTTGATTACAACATATTTACAATAGCTAGAATTTCCTAATTTTCATGATTACAATTGTAAGTTTGAGAGCTGTCAGGATCCAAATTAGATCGAATTTGATCTTGATGGGATTTGATATCTTTAACAGTAACATAATATTTTTGTTGATATCCAGACCGTCCAGTTAGAATCTGGGTCAGTCCGGCTCGAGGACAAATGCTCGGAGACCTTTAATATTACTGTGGATTATGATCAAACGTTAAGATATGAATGAAGTTATGTTTGTTGTGGGATTGTGGGGGTGGAGTTGGGGGGTTCTGGTTGAGAAGGAGGGAAGAGAAAAGGAGCGTGGAATTTTCCTTTTCGCGCTAACGGAGAGAAACTCCACTTCAATTTATAGATTTATCATCTGATGATATTTATCCGTGCAAATCTTAGAAAAATTAAACAGTCTACATTGTTCATCGATCCAAATTCGGTCCATATTGGTATGCACATCACCATATTGAAACTTTGAAATGCTAACCAACAACAAATTTTGATACAGGTATATTATAAATCTTCAAATATGTTGAGTATTAAATTAGTGACTCAGATCTACATGAAATCACTTCTTGGGTTGTTGTGTTGAGATATGCAGGAAACCTATATGTCAAGAGCTGAAACCACCTAATTTCTGTCTCTATTTTGTGAGCACGACATCAAACACAACATATATTATTTGCAAATATAATGTAGATGGCTTCTGTTGATACATTAGCATCAGTCATAAACAAATAATAAAACCTGAGGAATTAAATTTCTAACCATACCAATATAATTAGCATGCAAATATCATTTAACATGATAAACTCCACTTCCACCGTTTTTTAAATAAGCGAAGGCATTTATTGATAATCTAATCATTTGATAACTATGACAATCAACGTAATAAATAAATTACATATTGACCATTTATTTTTCTGCAACTACAAACTAACGGAGATCAGGTGCACTAATTTTATAATGGCTTAAAGCAGTAGTATTGGGTTCCTTTGACATGTGGGTCTTGATATAATCAGGAATAAGAAACTCCTTGTAGAGTGCAGGATTCTCATCTGATAATAGCAATTTCAGAGGGCCAAAAGGTTTCTGAGAATCCAAAGCTGGAGCAACAAAAGCTGCAACCGAGATCCTGGGTCCTTTTTTGTTTGCTAAAACACGGTGCTCAGGGCTCTTGAACTTGTCATTGCTAAAACACTATTTAAACAAAACGCAAAAAACATATATTAAATAAAAAATAGATCTAATTTAACCAAAATAACCCCTTGGTATTTGTATTTTGATTTACGAGATTCATGTTAATTACTATATTATAATTATTAAATTAAAAAATGAATTCAGATGTTGAACAAATAAGAAGCCCACTTCATTTGTAAGGAAGCGGAGTAGGTCCGAGGCCCATTGGACCCAATTTGAGCTCGATGGGCAGAGCTTCCATCCAATCTGTTTTTTTTTTATTTGAAAACCTTCGCAGTGGCTGCGAAGTCGTGAGGGGAATCGAACTCCGACCTTTGCGTAACCAACAATCCTAAGACTTTTTCGTAGTCAACTGTGCTACCTCCCCTTTCTCCATAAAATATGTTTGAAGATGCGTGTGTGCCCGCTTCAATAATCATGCGAATCAAACCCGCATGCATCTTGAAGCAGACCTGACGGAAGCGCTGTCCATCAAACCCAAATTTGAGTCCAAATAGACATCAGACCTACCTTTTTCCCCATTTGTAAAGCTACAAGATATATCATATATGCATACTTATATACTATTGTGAGAGATGATAATTATGATTTATATGTACCTGACAAAGATCACCAATATTGACAATCAAAGCCCCGGGAACGGGCGTGACATTAACCAAATGGCCAGCATGAAGCACTTGAAGGCCACCGAGATCGTCCTGGAGGAGCACCGTGATGAAGCTTAAATCGGTGTGCATGTGAACACCCAATGTCAGCTCTGGCTCGGGACAAGGGGGATAATAATGCATATACATCCATTGCGGGTTTGCGTAGTCCATGCATTTTATGTAATCTGGAGGCAATCCTAGTGCCACTGATAGCAACTCGTACAATATCTCTGCAACTCGAAATGAACCTTCTTTGTAGTTCATTATTGCCTCCCTGAAATTTAATCATCTTTGTCAGATTGTCCATGACCGGGATGGTCGATACAGTTATGTTTGTCATGAGTCAAAAATGGGAAATAAATCTTCTGTTATTGCAAAGGAATAACAAAAACCTGTTATTCCGATCTTAACCGTTCAAAAGTTTCCATGTTGTGAATCTCAAGAAAGAAAAATTTTCATGCGCGAATCTCAACAAAGATCAACGGTTGGGATCGGAAGAACAGGTTTCTGTAATTCCATTAGAATAACAGCAGATTTATTTCCGTCAAAATGATGCCATGTCAAAGGTCTATGGTATTTTAGACTTATTAACTTTTTTTTGTTCAAAGGAACCCCTAGAGCCCTACTACTTAATCCCATTCTACAAACAAAAAATCGGGAATGTAAAAACCACATATTCTTCCCTTCTAGCATCATAATGTCTAATGTCTGTTAGAGGGTCATAGGTTTTCTTTCTTCCTCTCCATTTCATGTGTTAATGGCCAACTCCAGTAATTAATTACTTTTTTCTGATATATATTGTTTCTAACTGTTTCTTTCTCTTTTCTTTACTATTTCCATAGCTTTCTTTTTTTAGAGGTCAACAAGTGGCCTTAATGGCTTGACCTTCAACCTTTACTTATAAAAAAAACCAAATGACATTAAAATTACTTTTTATTATTGTTTTTATTGTATTTGTTATGTTTTGACCCAAATTGCTATTTGGGCCCATTGGGCTTTGTATCTTTATTATGTTGCATATATAGACTCTTTGTATGAGAGATAATTAAGTCTAATAGAAATCAGTTTTAGTTGTCTCTTTGTCTCTTGCTCTCTTCCTCTTCTCAAACCCTAGAATAACTAACAAATTGGCATCAGAGCCATCTCGCCGCCGGCAGTTCGATCGGCGGTTCCAGGGTTCAGATCAGTATCCGCTGCCGCTAGGGTTTTCTGTTCCGCTTCTCTATTCACCTTATTGTTACGCTGCCACCGCCGCCCCCGCTGAGGGTTTCAGGCGCAGAGAAATTTCTGCGCACCGCGATTCCTGCGCACCCTTTAGACCGCGATTTCTTCTTTTGCCTGTGGACCGCGATTCCCCTCTGTAGACCGCGCTGGGTTAAGTCGCGACACGGAAACTCAATTTCTTTGGTGAGCCGCGATATTTGACCAAGACCACATCTAGCGCAAGCGAATACAGTGAGCCCACATTTACTCATTTCCGAAACCAAAATATTTCATCAAACTTTGGTCTTACGTAAATCCGTCAATTACAATTTTTTTATTGAATTATAATTTTGCAAAGTTTGGTGAATTGTGAATTGGGGTTTGAAGAAATTTTGAATGGCTATGTCGGCGAAATATAATATTGAGAAGTATGATGGGAAGACGAGTTTTGCATTATGACAAGTGCGTATGGCGGCAATTTTGTCGAGCCAAGGCGTTAAGGATGCTATTTTTGGTCGAGAAAAATTGATTGATGCGTTGATGGATAGCAAGTGGAGAAATATGGATGATAAGGCACTCTCCATTATCTAATTGTATTTGAGCAATTCGACATTGCAAGAGATCCTATCGGAGAAAACCGGTAAGAAATTGTGGGAGAAATTGGAGAACATTTACATGAAGAAGTCTCTCACCAATCGATTGCGATTGAAGTTGCGCCTCTACACCCTTCGCATGGTTGAAGGTACATCAATTTTCGATCATATTTCGGAGTTTGCATCTATTTTGAATGACTTAGATAAGATTGATGTTAAGGTGGAGGATGATGACCAAGCCCTTTTGTTATTGTGCTCATTATCCGCATCATACAAGGCCTTTAGAGACATGTTGATTTATAGTAGAGACAAGATTTCCCTTGAGGATGTTAAGAGCAATTTGCAAGCCAAGTTGCACATTGATAGTGAAATGACCAATAGTGAGAAAGGGAGTCAAGGTGTTGGTTTGGTTGTTGATCGAGGTAGGTCATGGGACCGAAACTCGAAAGATACAAGGACCCGTTCACAGTCTAGGCACAAGAATTTGGCGTGTAACTATTGTAAGAAGAAGGGACACATTAAGGCCGATTGTTTCAAGCTTAAAAATAAACAAAAGGCGGATACTAAAGGTTCTTCTTCGGAGGAGGCCAATGTGGCCGAGTGTGACACGGTTGATACTCTTTGTGTGGTAGACACCAATGTTGATGACATGCATTGTTGGGTGATGGATACGGGTGCTTCGCAACACATGACTCCGAATAGAGATTGGTTTGAGACTTATGAGCCTATGGATGGTAAGGTTCTCATGGGAAACAATAACATGTGTAAGGTTGCCGGAATTGGTTCGGTGACAATTAAGTTCCATGATGGAAAGGTCCGAAGATTGACGGGTGTGAGGCATATACCCGATTTGTCGAAGAATTTGATTTCTTTAGGGTCTCTTGAGGAAAAAGGGTGCAAGTTCCAAAGTGAAGGTGGAGTTCTTAGAGTTTCTAAAGGGGCTCTCACAATCATGAAGGCGAAAAGAATTGGGACTCTTTATTTCCTACAAGGTTCCACGGTCACGGGCTTGGTCGCCATTGCGCGTTCGGGTACTATCTTGAATGCGAATGCTACAAGGTTGTGGCATATGAGATTGGGGCATATGAGCGAGCGAGGAATGACCATTTTGAGCAAGAGAGGCTTGTTGTGTGGCCAATGCACAGGCAACTTGGAATTTTGTGAGCATTGTGTATTTGGCAAGCATAAGAGGTGAGCTTCTCCACGGCCATTCATTCGACCAAGGGAACATTGGACTACATCCACTCGGATCTTTATGGACCTTCTCGCGAGCCATCTAAAGGTAATGGTTCTCGTTACATGCTTACTTTCATTGATAATTTCTCAAGGAAGGTTTGGGTTTATTTCTTGAAAGAGAAAAGCGATGTGTTTCGCACCTTCAAAGAATGGAAATCACTTTTGGAGAACCAAACGGGAAGGAAAGTCAAGAGGTTAAGAACCGATAATGGTTTGGAGTTTTGCAACCGTGAGTTTGATAACTTTTGTAAGGCCGAATGGATTGTTCAGCACAAAACGGTGGTCTACACTCCTCAACAAAATGGTGTTGCAGAAAGGATGAATAGGACACTACTTGAGAGGTCTAGGAGCATGCTTTCAAATGCGGATTTGGGTAAGGAGTTTTGGGCGGAAGCCATTAACACGGCTTGCCATTTGGTGAATCGATCTCCTACCACTTCAATTGAGTTGAAGACACCCGAAGAAGTGTGGTCGGGTAAGCCGGCTGATTATTCGAATTTGAGGGTGTTTGGTTGTCCCGCTTATGCACATGTGAATGAAGGAAAGTTGGAGCCTAGATCGAAGAAGTGTGTTTTTGTTGGATATCCCGTAAATGTGAAGGGGTATAAATTGTGGTGTCCCGAATCATTCAAGTTTCTTATATCGAGAGATGTCATTTTCAATGAGTCGGCAATGTTGAAGGCAAATGATGTTGCATCCGAGCCGACTATTAAGGAAAATGAGACTGTTGAGAATAAGGTGGAGTTTGAGGTGCCTGTTCAAGAAGGTGATGATTTGATCTCACATGATGATGCTAATTTGGAGGAAGGCCAAGAAGAGGCACAACTATATGCATTGGCAAGGGACCGAGTTAGAAGAGAAATTCGACCACCTACAAGGTATGGTTACTCCGACTTTGCTTATTGTTTGGCAATTGCAGAGGATGTGGAGTATTGTGAGCCATCTTCCTACAAGGAAGCCATTTCTTCTAAGGATGCGGCCAATTGGGTTGCCGCTATGAATGAAGAGTTACAATCTTTGCAACAAAATGAGACTTGGTCTCTTGTGAAGCCTCCTAGTGGTAAGAGGATTGTGGGTTGCAAGTGGGTGTTTAAGAGGAAGATTGATGGCTCAAATTCCGCGGATTTTCGATACAAGGCAAGACTTGTGGCTAAAGGGTATAGTCAAGTCCAAGGTGTGGACTTTAATGATGTGTTCTCTCCCGTGGTTAAGCATACCTCCATTCGAGTTTTGCTCTCTTTAGTGGCAATGAAGGATTTTGAGTTGGAGCAAATGGATGTAAAAACTGCCTTCTTGCATGGTGATTTGGAAGAGCAAATTTACATGAGTCAACCGGAGGGTTTTGAGGTTGCGGGAAAGAAGGACCGTGTGTGTCTTTTGAAGAAGTCCCTTTATGGCCTTAAGCAATCACTGCGGCAATGGTATAAGAAGTTTGACTCATTCATGGTGAGTATTGATTTTCATCGTTCCAATTATGATAGTTGTGTCTATTTCAAGAAGTTGGATGGTGGAGATTTCATTTACTTGTTGCTCTATGTGGATGACATGTTGATTGCATCCTCAAACTTGAAAGAAGTTAGGAGGTTGAAAGAGCAACTAAGTTCGGCATTTGAGATGAAAGATTTAGGGGCCGCCAAAAGAATTCTCGGGATGGAGATCACAAGGGATAGGTCCAAAAGAAAGTTGTTTCTTTCACAAAAGAGTTTTGCTGAGAAAGTGTTACACCGTTTTGGCATGGAGAAAGCGAAGGTTGTTTCAACACCTCTTGCGGCGCATTTCAAGCTTTCGACCGCTTTAAGCCCAAAATCCGATGATGAGAAGAAATATATGGAAAAGGTTCCATATTCGAGTGCAGTCGGGAGTCTCATGTACTTGATGGTGTGTACTCGACCCGACATTGCTCAAGCCATTAGTGTGGTAAGTAGATATCTCTCTTGTCCGGGAAAAGGGCATTGGGAAGCGGTAAAGTGGATCTTCCGCTATTTGAGAGGTACTATTGATGCTCGATTGGAGTTTGGTAATGGCAAGACACTAACGGGTTTTGTGGATGCGGATTTTGCGGGTGATTTAGACAAGAGGCGTTCTTTGACGGGTTATGTTTTTACCCTTAGAGATTGTGCAATTAGTTGGAAGTCTACACTTCAAGCCACCGTTGCACTCTCAAGTACCGAGGCCGAATACATGGCAATTACCGAGGCTATTAAGGAGGCTATTTGGCTTAAGGCATTTGTTGGTGAGATGTCTTCTTTCGAGGGTCCTATTACGGTGTTTTGTGATAACCAAAGCGCGATTCATTTGACCAAGGACCGCATGTACCATGAGAAGACGAAGCACATTGACATTCGGTACCATTTTGTTCGAGATGTGATCTCGGAAGGCAAGGTTGCCGTGAAGAAGATTGGTACCGAGTCGAATCCGGCCGATATGCTCACAAAGCCTCTTCCAATTGCAAAGTTCAAGCTTTGTTCAAGTTTGGTGTCGGTTTGTTTCTAGCTAGTTTGAGCTAGTTTTGTTCCTAGCATGTTGCTAGTTTATCTTTATGTTTACCTTTGTTTAGGTTATGTTTGCTTTATGCATTTGCTTTATGTTTTAGTTTGTTTTAGATGCAATTTGGTTCAAGGTGGAGATTGTTATGTTTTGACCCAAATTGCTATTCGGGCTCGTTGGGCTTTGTATCTTTGCATATGTATAGACTCTTTGTAAGAGAGAGAATTAGGTCTAATAGAAATTAGTTTGAGTTGTCTCTTTGTCTCTTGCTCTCTTCCTCTTCTCAAACCCTAGAATAACTAACAGTATTTTACTTTTTTTTTAATACTAATTAAGCTATTTGCAGAAAAAATTGAGGTTCCAAGTTGACTCGGCCGATTAATACCGATTTATCCAATTTGGATTCCATGATCAACAAACTGATTCCACTTCCAATTCTGATTTTCTGACCTATGGTCACTGAAGCGGAAATGTAATAATTAGTTGATTTAAGAAAATTTATCTTACTAATTAAGTACTTACCAGAAACATACCTAGGATTAGAAAAAACAACAAGAAAAGTATCATATATATGTCCGATTAGACTTAGTATAAATGTCTGTTAGAATTGTAAAAACTTTTTACCTGCATACCAGTGGTATTTCATTAGGATCCGGCGATCCATCAAAGAAACAAACAAGTGTGTCGCGCCAAATGGCGGCTTCCGACTTTACTTGACTGATGTTGGAAAGAAGCCTCACTTTGCTGGATTTATCGCGGCCGTACAGCTTGTCCTTCTCTTCCTGATTTCCCTCATGAAACTCTTTTACCTTTCTGATGACATAGTCTAACTCATCTTTCGACATTCCATGATTCACCACCTGGAAAGCTCCCCATGAAACTGACGCTTCAAATATCTGTTAGAGCAATGTTACGTATGCACAATATATAGTCAGTACCAAATATGTGGCAGTTGACATAACAGTACACACAAATAATGTATAGGATAATTTATTACTATTATGGTGTCATTTGTACCTCTTGAGCAATCCGTTTATAGGAAGCTTCATCTTTGTTGATTGATCCAAGGTCTATGATGGGGATTTGGAGGTCGGCAACGGGAGCATCTAAGGAGACAGCTTCTCGACGATGAACAAAGAATTCGGGAATCTTGCTAATGCCTGAGTCGACGAGGCCTTTCACACCTGTTTTTCTCTCCTCAAAATCTTTCGGAGAACTGTTGGTTTGAATGGGGCTACTTTCATTTGTCGGTGGTGCCATAATGTTAGAGCTGATGAACCTAGTGAGAGGTCTAATATAATTATATATACATTATAAATCATATATTGATAACAACGGTATATTTACCATGATTCTATGTTTTCAATCTTTACACACATGAGCATAGGCATATAAGAAATCATGAACCAAACAAACTTGTCACACGGAATAATCTGTCAAAAACCAAAGACAATGTAAAGAAAGTGAACCTTTTTCTTTTTCACACCCACCCCGAGGCGTAGTCTCTTTTCCTCGAGTCACGCATTCCAATTTGACAATTTTATTTATATTAATTTGGAATATAACTATGCATATCTAACTGTGATGTGACGTGATGTTTTTGTATGTGTCTTTACATACGTATCATGACAATTTTTTATCGAGGGAAGACGTGGAACTTTGGAGGGCAATATATAATAAGAAAAGGAGGCACAATAAAATAAGGCCCACGTGTTGTTTGGCATCAAGTCAAGATCAAGTATTATATATATCAACAAACTTTGGAGGGGCAATTATTAAAATATAAGAAGCAGACATGCAATTATTCACATTCTGGTCAATTTATATATATTGTCACAGTTGATGTTTGG
This sequence comes from Carex parvula, assembly GCA_025461045.1. Taxonomy (NCBI): domain Eukaryota; kingdom Viridiplantae; phylum Streptophyta; class Magnoliopsida; order Poales; family Cyperaceae; genus Carex; species Carex parvula. Next base: position 230,990 of record JAJGRW010000400.1, on the reverse strand, counting down.
CATCTAAAACAAGTATTAAATATATCCAAAAAATTGGACGGGCCAATTTATAATAAGAAAATGAGGTGAAATATAATAATAATAATTATTTGAGTACCCTTACTTCAGTGTTTTAAAATTCTCGCAACTCATTTAGAGAAATTATATACTATGGTTTCCCCTAATTATATGGTTTTCACTAATTACTATTCTAAAAAGATATTATATAATCTCCACTAATTGTATGGTCCCACTAATTATATGGTCTCCTTTTTCCAGTACTCACACTCGTCACCGCGTCAATCTTAATTTATAGATATAAATACTTGAAAAATAAGATATTAACACTTGAAAATAAGATATTAATATTTTGATGCATAACTTGTTATCATTATCCCTTTTCCAGTCCCTCAATCGTCTCCGCGTGAACTTTCCTCTAATGAAGTAGTAGGTACCCCCATATCACCGCATCAATCTTCCTAATTAGTTGTTCCCGGTTCAACCTTCCTCTAATAAAAGTTTTTGCAATACTTGATATTAATACTTTCAGACGTCATGCAGTGTCATATGTAAAAAATACTTACAAGTATATGTATAAATACTTGCATGACGAGGTATTAATACTTGTGTAATGACGAGTCCGAAAGTATGTCATCATAAATTTCGTTTGAAAGATAAAACTGCGTATAACATGTTCGTGGTTTTTAGATTCGCAAAATCCTCACATATTGTCAGAAATATGAACAAGATTGAACGGATAAAAAAAAAAACTCACTTCTATATACGTTTATGGTCCCCCCATATAGTTTGAGTTGTCCCCCATAGGTATTTATGGTGCGGGTACGTTTGGGAGATTTGATTGGGGAGAATAATTTACGTAAAAATTGTTCAACCCATAGATATAAATACTTTAATGCATAAGTATACATACTTTTTTTTGCATAGTTATTAATACTTTTGAAAAAAAAAATCAGTGTTGAAACTTTTGCGGTCCCTCCAAGTAATTATGATAGTTATATATGATGCGGGTACAGATTGTAGCCCGGATACTGTTATGAGCTTCTTATAATAAGACCTCTATGATTGACATTGTGATTAATAATTTATATATTTTCGCACATGATGGTCGACTATCTAATCAAGTATTTTAGGGTAAGATGGCTAGCTGATCTTATGATCGACTTCATTAATAAAATAATATTATTTAAAACTCAGTTCAATCACCCCCTGTACATTTAAATAAATCCTAGTTATGATCCTATTTCAGATGTCATGGAAAATATCTTACTCACTAAACAGATCACTAAACCAGGTGGTGAATATATAACCACGCATGGTCCCCCATCCCCGCTTTGCTAACAAAACCTACTCCACCGCTTTTTCTGCCGACATTTTTATTAATATCCAAAGTTTAATACAAATTAATAAATATACCCGCAGTTCAAGGCAATATCGAAATATACCCAAGCCGGCCATTTTCTGGCCGGCCATGTACCTTCCCTAAGCCGGCCAGAAAATGGCCGGCCATGTACCTTTTTTTTTATTTTATTTTTTATTTTTTTTTTATTTTTTATTTTAGAGAGAGAGACACTATGATGATCAAAATATTGAAATCTAACTCTGAAAATTTGAAATTTTTGTTTAAATTATTTGTTATATTACTTCTTTGAGGAGGGATCAAGTTACAACAACTATTTTTTTCATTTTCAAAGTCCAAATCGTAGATCCAAACCGTTCAACATGATTATCTAAATAAAATGTGCTTGCAGATCAAATTTTACATTTTTTTGAATTTTTTTACTATTTTACAAAAAATAGTCATATTCAGACCATTGAATTTCTGACCGGCTATGTACCCCTTTTTTTTTTTTTTTTTAGAGAGAGAGACTATGAAGATCAAAATATTGAAATCTAACTCTGAAATACGATAAATTTTGTTTAAATTATTTGTTATATTACTTCTCTGATGTATAATTAGCATATTTATACTAAAATACGATATATTAATTGAAATTATGTTGAATAACACTAAATTATGTTAAATTACGTTAAATTACATTAAATTACGTTAAAATACGGTAAATTACGCTAAAATACGATATGAATAGGGACGATATCTTCACTGAAAAGGAGAAAAACAACGATAAAACTTCAAACGGTCATAAAACGGCGCTCGAGTGTCCGATTTCAGCAAATGAGCACTTTTCGGAAAGCTTGCGAAAATGCGCATGCGTCAGTGCCCGCTATGCCGGATTTTGAAATTCAGAATTGCCAAAAAACAAAGAGAAGAGCCTCAAAACTTGAGTTGAAGTTTCCGATTAAAATTTTCATTTCTATCATTCAATCCAAGTAGCTCAGTAAATTAGTTACATAATGAACTTGCAGATTACCAATTTTACTATTTTCAGAATTTTTTTACTATTTTTTATGATTCATGAAAGATGAGCAAAATCAGTCTACTATAGCGTAATTTTGTGTAGTTTAATGTTTTTTTTACCGTATTTCAGCATAATTAGCGAAGTTATTGTAATTTAACGTAATTTAGTATAATTGAACATAATTTATTGTAATATAGTGTAATTCAACATAATTTCAAGTAATCTAGCGTATTTTAGTATAAATATGCTAATTATACATCAAAAGAAGTAGATGAGGGATCAAGTTACAACAACTATTTTTTTTCATTTTCAAAGTCCAAATTGTCGATCCAAACCGTTCAACATGATTATCTAAATAAAATGTGCTTGCAGATCAAATTTTACATTTTTTTGAATTTTTTTACTATTTATTAAGATGGGTACAAAATTCAATGGTCTGAATATGACTATTTTTTGTAAAATACTTAATAAATAGTAAAAAAATTCAAAAAAATGTAAAATTTGATCTGCAAGCACATTTTTATTTAGATAATCATGTTGAACGGTTTGGATCGACGATTTGGACTTTGAAAATGAAAAAAATAATTGTTGTAACTTGATCCCTCCTCAAAGAAGTAATATAACAAATAATTTAAACAAAAATTTCAAATTTTCAGAGTTAGATTTCAATATTTTGATCATCATAGTGTCTCTCTCTCTAAAATAAAAAATAAATAAAAAATAAAAAAAAAAGGTACATGGCCGGCCATTTTCTGGCCGGCTTAGGGATGGTACATGGCCGGCCAGAAAATGGCCGACTTGGGTATATTTCGATATTGCCTTGAACTGCGGGTATATTTATTAATTTGTATTAAACTTTGGATATTAATAAAAATGTCGGCTTTTTCTGTATACCTGAAAATTATTGAGTTTCTCTCTGGTCATATGACCCATGCACAACCCCGCTGCCCATTCTGAGTCCCATGTGGTCCTTCTTACAGGTTGTAAAGCTCTCCTAAATATGCTCCCACCATAGGTTTTGCATGGAACCCTTATAGTCACTGCTCGGGACCTGAAGGTAAAGGTACTTTAGGTGAGGTAAGAGAAGCCCAGAAATATTTTCTTTCAAATCAAGTTTAATGAATTAACATGTAACGCAACTTTATACAGAATTCAATTCAGTCTTTCTACATTTAAAATCATATATCAAAATGTACAGAGTTCAACCTTTCTTTACTTTCAAATCATGTTTAATGTCCTTGGCCAATCACTAAATAATTGGTCACTAAATGAGCGTACTCATTTACCAATATTGTAAATAAAGAAGGCACTATAGGTGTGAAATTAATTGTGTGTTGGCAAGTTCTAATGTGCGCATGGCCTTGTGCAGCTCTGAGGGGGCAAATTAATGATTTTAATATAAACTTCAATTGCAACGTGATCAGAAGTCGACCGGATATCGATCCGGTGAAGGTTGTATAGGGTTAATGAATTACTGGTCGGATCGGTGGATCAACTGGTGTAACTGTTGATTTTTTAGAACAAATTATAACTAATAACTCCGAAGCCCAGCAGGTTATTTACTTTTGCGTCTAAGCCCTTCTGACAAGAAATAATGTCAAATTTTCTGAATAAACATTCTAATTATAGGTACACATTCAGTTCTCCAAATAAGGGCATTATTTACCTAAAATTAGAGTAATTGTCAATAGTAGAACTAGGGTGTTTGTTCACCAAGTCTCTTTGTGAACTCAACTTTAAAATTTATCGGATTTCCTTCAAATGATGAATCCGAACCGTGAAACTCGTCTACATTATGAGTGATGCGTCTAAATACAAAAAGTTTAAATTTTCAAATTAATTTTGTATAGAGTTAAGTAGTAAAAAAAACGTTCAAAAAAATGAATGCATTAAAATTAATTTATAAAAATCTTATAATTTTGACTACTTGATTTTATACTAAATTAATGAAAGTTTAAAATATTGTATGGAGTCGCATCCATGGCTTGGAAACTCGACCGATTCCGAGTCAACTCGGACTCGGTCGTGTCTGATCCGAGTTTCACCCTAGTCTCGTGCCCGTGCGAGTTTTTTAGCAAAACTCGATTGAACAGTGCTTGACTCGGCCGAGTTATCCGATTTTTGGTCCGAGTCAACCGATTTTTAGTTTGAGTTGAGCCGATTCTCTTCGACGTGGACCGATTCTCACCTATTTGATTGTTGGTGAACATGGATCTTAATTTTCCTGATTTTTTCTGATTTTCAAGTGGTTTTCTGATGAAGAAGAAAGAGTCTTTGGTCGCAAATGAGCATGGCGCACATACACTCCAAGAATGAACCATGGGACCCTTCCAACAGATATGACACTACTACAGAAAAACAGATTACACACGGACATTAATGGAAGAGCTACACGGATTTCCTGCTGTGTTTAAAGCCAGGGTGTATGAATAGGTCAGGAACTACACACGGATATTTGACCGTGTGTGATTATTATGATTTCTACACGGATATTCCCTAATTAACCGTGTACAAAGACCTAGCGAGCTACACGGATATCAACTAAATAACCGTGTACGATTCTTCTTTCTACACGGCTTTGTATTAAAAGTCCGTGTAGCTCTCTTAGCTATTATACACGGACTTTTGGTAAATATCCGTGTACAAATAGTTTTAGATTTTTTGTATTACGCCTCCAGCAAGGCTATCATACACGGATTTTTAACAAAAAAACCGTGTATGATTAGTATTGCACACGGACAACTGTTAAATAGCCGTGTATAAATACATTTTGTTTTTTTGTATATTTTGTTTTTGGGCTAGCCTCCAGCTTTGCTAGCCAATTTTTTTCAACAGAAAATACAAATATTCATTCGAAACAGATTAATTAGCAAGAAATTCATATACTAAATTTATACAAAATTCATATAGCAATAAATTCATTCGAAACATATTTTTATTACAAATTAATCTATGCAAATCCATATCGAGGATGACAAAATTCCATGGCAAACCACCTTGCCCACATGCACCGCACATCGTCGATCTGAGCCCAAGTGTAATGATCTTGCTTTGTCACATTCTACAAAATTTAATTTGATAATAGTTAGTATTTCAGAAAAGGTAGATATCAATTACTTATTATATAGGAAATTCATATGAAGTACATACCGCTTTTGGGAATTCGAATTGTATTCTTTCGACAAAGTCAAACATGAATATCATCGTGTAATAAGCGCATTCCCAACCCTCCTTCTGTTGCGGGCTCTGAAATTTACATTTAGCGCAATTTGTTAGAATGACAATAATTTTTTTAACAAGATATGAAATTTCTAACTCATAAAGTGTGCTCACCAACATGTACTTTCAATTCAACTTGCTTTTCTTGCCCGGGCCCGTGCTATCTGATCCTCGCTCTTTAATATATTTCACAAAAGCCCTTACAAAAGTAAGTGAATGTAATTAGCAATTTTATAATTTGATATAATTGAAAGAAATGCAAACCTATAGAATTATTATTGCTTACTTATTCACAAAAGGCAAGATAACTTTGCACGTGGCAGCCGCGGTCCTTCCTTTTGGCTTACAAGAATCAATAATTATGCCCACACTTAAGTACGGCACAATGAGAATCGTGCACCAATGTTTGCTGTTGGATCGAGGAGAATAATTATAGTACTTTAGCATATAAAAGTCACACGAGTATTTGCTATGATTGATGGTGTGATTTCATTTTTTTATGTTTAACTTTTAATTCCTTTATACAATTCTTTAATTAAAATATAAACAACAAATAAGTTAAGATTAGAACTAACCCCTCGTGGTATGGCATGAGAATGAATTTCTTCTCCTCCGCCTTAGCACGATGCATCGCAGAACACATGTACTCGATAGCCATATCCGGATAATATGTCGCTGCCGTAGAACTCACTTTCTCGGGGTCCAGAAACATGCACAAGTTCTTCTGCTCAACCATCTCATCACAGTTTCGGACTAGCTTCCTGAAAACTCATCATATTGTAATTAGAATATATATTTGAGTTCTATACAATAATGAAAATATTTTAATATCACTAACATGAGGAAAATGGTGATGTGTGAAACATCGAGCCATTTGTCGGATGACGAGTGGTGGAAGAGGTCCTTGAAGTCTCTGAACGACAGTAGGAGCTCCCTGCCTTCGTGTAGAAACATCCCAGGTGGGACAGGGATGACGATAGCCTCCATGCCGTCGGGCGCCGTCATCAAGTAGTCGTGGAGAAGGCGCAAATCATTGGGCAAACGGCTGTATTCTTCTTCTGTGACCATAGGACGGGGCGGTGATTGTGGCACGTCAGGCGCGACGTCGCAAGCCACTTCCTGACGTACCGGTGAGAGAGCCATACCGGTAACATCATCTCCTCGTGTCTGTATCAAGTTATAGATGTATTATTCTAGTATTTCAAAAAGAATGAGTTGAATGTAACAAAATAAATGAATTTTTTTATGGATTACCTAATCCAAAACAATCTGACTCTTGGGCCATTGGACAAATGACATCCGTGCGTCATCAAGCACAACCGCGTCGTCGGTAGGGACAGGAAGGGGTACGCGCTGCCATCCATCCATGACTAACTCAACCTGCACGCATGCATGGTCGGGTCTTAGCTGAGTATTGTGTACACTTTTGGCGAGTGGATGTACAACGCCCTTAGCAACGATCATAGAAACACTGCAATTCCGCAGGACGAGGTCGCATGCTCTGGGGTCCTGCAAATTTATAGGAAAGTTGTTTATTCTAGTGATGCGATATTGTCCAACAAGGTTGCAAACAGGTTTTAAATACCTTTAGATTATGAAGAAGTATTGATTACCTTGAGATTATCCAAATCGTCTAAGGCGCCCCACTGTGCCGGATGCTTGACTACTTCGCCGAATTCCCGGCGAAATGGGAGGTGGTTGCTCGGATGGCTGCGTAGTTGCTGATCTAATTTGTGTCAACATTGCTTCCATCTCAGCAAACCTTGCGTCGTACTCTTTGCTCACCTCCGCGCGTATCTGCGCAACTATCTCGTCTTTGTTTACCTTGGCACGAGATTTTCTTCGAGGTTTTTGTCCCTCCACTCGGAACACCTCCTTCCAGCCCCTGTAGCCCCCTACACCCCTTACTCGACCCGGGTGTTCTGGATTCTCGAGCGCTGCGGACAAGGAATCATTTTGTCGTTCGACACTCCGGGCACCCGAGTTGACCTCCTCCTCTACTTCCAACTGTTCAAGTAGAAGAATTAGTTAAAGCAAAAGAACAATTGACGTACTTTCGGAGTTATAATTTTCGAGTGAATGTCTCAAAGTAAATATAAAGGACTCTTACCATTCTTTGAGCCACGGGTTGCAAATCCGTTGGGAGTACTATCCTCCCGTCAGCGGTTACCTCGGCTCTACCCATGACCCAATCTTTGCCCCTAGGATTTTGGATCCTAACCACGGGTGAGTCAGAATCCTTGTTCGCGTCCAGGACTTTCCTCCATTCTGCCGACTTACCCTCGTAACCACCTGACCCTAGATGGTGTGGATACTTGTTAAAGGCAACGGTCCTCCTGCCTTTATCACTCTTTGCCTTCACAGAAACAAGACAATAACGATCAGTTAGTTTTAGAAAGATAAGTACATATCGAGAAAGAATAAGCATAAATTTGGCACGAGTTAGATACCTGGAACTCTTCGGTAGACTTCAAAGCTTGAAACGCATCCCAGTCCTCTTGTTTTAGCCATTTGTAGTAGCCGACCGGATTTTTCCCTTTCTCCATGAACTCCGTCTTCAACGTGCTCTTGTATTGCTTCCAACCATTGTTCATAATCTTCAAAGTCTTATCCTTTGGAACATCATTCTTGATGTTCCACTGAGCCTGATTGACACAAAAATTTAGTGTATTTAAGTATAGGTCATACATAAGTGAAAATTCAAGAGAAGAGTTGTTAGGCACTTTACCTTCACCGTGTTCCACCACCCGTTCTTCACCTTATCCTCGAAATGATCCCATCTCTCAACAAGGATACTCGCATTTTGCCTCACGAAGCTCGTACACCAATTTGAGTATTTCTGCCGTTTTGGTCCCTGCGCACGCCCGTCTTCTGTGAACCAGATTTCTTGATGGGTCTGCTCGGACATGCTCGTGCACATTGTCGGCCCTCTTCTCCTTCTTTCTGACGAGGCAGTAGCTTGCTGCTCCTCTTCTTCCATCATATCGAAGTACTCATCCTCATTCGACATGGTTCTGCATGAAATTAAAGATCAAATCATAAGTGACCAATAATTGAAGAGATAAATTAAAGAGATAAATTAACAAAATAGAGATAAATGAACTGCATATTTTGTCTACTACATTCGACATGGTCTATTACATATTTTGTCTTTTGTAGGGATAAATGAACAAAATAGAGATAACCTAAAATACCCTAACATGCAAGTACCATAATTATTTGAATAACCTAAAATTAACAAGTACCCTAAATTAACCTAAAATACCCTAAAATTAACAAGTACCATAAAATAACCTAAAATACCCTAAAATACCCTATATACAAATTATCTAAATTAATGAGAAATGTAATATTACCTAAATAGATAAAAGAAGTATAAATCTGATACCATAAATTTATATCAAGGTCTTTACTTTTCTCCAAAGCATAAATCAGTAATCTATCCATGCCTTGACTTGATGCGTAGTCAAAACAAAAACAATACTAAAAATATTGATTGCTTTAATGCGTAGTGTTAAGATTCTGTACAATTTATATAGTTATTAATATCATATCTATTTTTTACGTAATGCTACAGAAAAAGAAACAAAAAGATAAATATTTGTAATTTGGTTACAATTACTATTCAAAAAATTCAAACAACATTCCCAATCTCTAATATTAAAAAAGAAACATAAAGATAAATATTTGTAATTAGGTACAATTACTATTCAAACAAAATTCAAACAGCATTTCTAATATTCTTGACAAATATCTGTATTAATTCTAAAACATTTTGTAACTATGTGCAACCAATATTACAAATAGGGGAAAAATATTTTTTTTTCAACAATGTGAACTTGAATATATATTGTCCTCTCGGTGCTTATTTAATCTGAGAAATGAAACATGCATAAATTATGTTACCAAAATAAATTTTAGATCTCTAAATTAGAAACGGAAACATTAATGTGAAAGATGATGACAACTTCTAATATGCATTATGACAAATGCTTAAACTGACGAGGTTTACCATATCAGATCTCTTCTAGTTAATGTACATATATACCCTAAAATACCCTATATCAATCTGGTTCAAGACTAATGTTTATATTTGTTTTCAGTTCAATCTGGTTCAAGACTAATGCACAAAATTGGCTAACGGGTTCAAACCCAATAAGAAAAAGAACGAGATAGAGAGACGCTAACCTAGGTGAGAGAGACCACGGGTTAGAGAGAGAGAGACCACGGGTGAGAGAGACCGAGGTGGTGAGGCGGCGAGGCGGTGAGGCGCGCGGTGAGCGGTGAAGATCGAGCTCGTGTCTTTGGGAGGTTTTTGGCAGAGAAGGGTTTTCGGACTTATGAAAATTTTGGCAGAGAAGGATTTCGAAATAACCAATGTTTCCTCATTATACACGGCTGTTAAGTTAATGTCCGTGTGCAAATCACCTTTCTACACGGTTGTACATAAAAATCCGTGTGCAAATCACCTTTCTACACGGACATCTAGCTAATAGTCCGTGTAGCTCTCTTCCATTTCTACACGGACTATTAGCTAAAAGTCCGTGTATAAATCGTTCCGACAGGCGGGTCCCAGGTTCAGTAAAATGCTTTGAACATAAACTAATATTTATTTTAACTATTAACTAATATTTATTTTAACTAATATTAAATGTTTGATAAAGTTGAACATAATATTTTAAACATAATATTTTCATTAAACATAATCCTTCCTTAAATATTTTAACTAATATTAAATATTTAACTAATATTAAATATTTTAACTAATATTTAGTGAAAACTAATATTTTAACTAATATTTATTTTATTTTATTATTAAATGTTTTAACTAATATTTTCAAAAACTAATACTAATATTTGATAATATTATAAGCATTAAACATAATCCTTCATTATAAGCATTAAACTAATATTTGATAATATTTGATAATACTATTACTACATTATGCTTTTTTCTTTTTTTCCCTCTTTTTTTCCTTTTTTATTTGATATATTACAAGCTAAAGTTGCAATATTAAAAGCTACACGGTCTTAAACAAAATAAATATTACACATTATGTTTTTTTTTTCCTTTTTCTCCTTTTTTCCACTATTTGAACAGTACCCTCGGCCCATAATCCTTCATTGTGGTCGGACCGCATGTAGTCAGCTTCGTCTACCCCTTCAAGTGTTGCTACCTCAGTTTGCACATCGGTACAAAATGGAGGTACTTCGTCGAACTGGTCGTACTCTTCTTCATCGACGACATTTTCTACCCCGACAATCCTTCTTTTTCCGGATAGGACGACGCTCAACCTAGCATCACTCGGGTCAGTGGCATAAAAGACTTGGGTGGCTTGCTTGGCGAGTATAAACGGATCATCAACATGCCCAACCCTGTTTAAATCAACGAGTGTGAACCCGTCGTTATCAACTTTAACACCTCGGTCTTCGACCCATTGACACCGAAACACGGGAATGCTCAGGCGAGGACTGTAAATGAGCTCCCAAATTTCTTGAATAACGCCATAATATGACTTTGATACTATTACAGCCCGGCCATCTCCGGATCTACTGAATTCTTGAGAGGTCGCCACCAACGTCACCCCACTGTTTTGCATCGTGCTCTTATCACTCTGGGATTTAGTATAAAATGTATATCCGTTAATCTCGTATCCTTGGAATGTTCTAACAACAATTTGGGGTCCTTCGCCAAGCAGTTTAACAATTTCAGGTACGGGGTGTGACTGCACTCTTTCTTTCAGCCATCCTATAAAAGAACGATTATGCTCGTTAGTAAGCCACTTCTGACTCCTCGTGTAGTTTTGTTGTTGAAGGATTGTCATGTGCTCATCTATATAGGGAGCAACATCTGTCATGTGTTGTAGTACAATAAAATGTGCCTTTTGTAGTTCATTTAGTCAGCAACTACAGCTCTCAACCCAATTGTCCCGACTCCTTGGAGCCTTCCCTCGTATCGAGATTTTGGAACGCCAATAGGATCCACACCGGTCAAGTAGTTGGTGCAAAAATCAATCACCTCCTCCGTAGAATATCCTTCTATAATGCTGCCTTCGGGTCGATGTCGGTTCCTTACGTATTTTCCATGTATCTCTCGAATGGATACATATACCGAAGGAACACGGGACCACAAATCTTAATTTCTCTCACAAGATGAACAACAAGGTGAACCATGACATCGAAAAAAGATGGCGGAAAATACATCTCAAGTTGGCAAAGAGTAACGACGACCTCCTTTTGCAAAGAGTCCAATTTTAGAGGGTCTATCACTTTGGAATTTATTGCATTAAAGAAAGAACAAAGCTTCGTAATGGTTTGACGAACGTGCTTTGGTAAAATTCCCCGAATTGCAACCGGAATTATATGTGTCAGTAAAACATGACAGTCGTGAGATTTCAGACCGACCAGTTTCAAGTCCTTTATCGACACCAACTTCTTAATATTCGAAGAATATCCTGATGGGACTTTTATACCATTGAGGCATTCACGGAAGCTTGTTTTCTCTTTCTTTGACATTGTGCACAGTGCGGGGGGTAGGTATGTGCGCTTCCCTTTCTCCTGCGGTGCGAGCTCGGGTCGTATTCCCATCTCTACCATGTCTTTTCTCACTTTAATACCATCTTTCGTCTTCCCCGGAATGTTCAATAATAAACCAATTAAACTGTCACAGACATTTTTTTCGACATGCATGACATCTAGGCAATGCCTCACTTCTAAATATTTCCAGTACGGTAGCTCCCAAAATATGGACCTCTTTTTCCAAATATTCTTCGGTAGTGCTTTGGCGCACTTTCCAAAAACAACATCAATGTTTTTTACCCGTTCGAAGACACTCTCCCCGTCTAATGGATGACGAGCCACTCCAAGCTCAATTTTCCCGTTGAATGCCATCTTCTTCTTACGATATGGGTGATTAATAGGAAGAAACCTACGATGCCCCATGAATACATTCTTTTGACAATTTTTCAACCTCAGCACCTGCGTGTCATCTTCACAGATCGGGCACGCTTTTGCTCCTTTACAAGTGTAACCCGACAAATTCCCGTACGCGGGGAAATCATTTACGGTGCAAAACACCATGGCCCGCAAGTTAAAGGTCTCTTTCATATACGCATCCCACACCGGGACGCCATCACGCCATAATTTTTGGAGGTCCTCGATTAATGGTGCGAGATATACATCTATGTCATTTCCGGGTTGTCTGGGTCCTTGGATTAGTAATGACATCATTATATATCTGCGTTTCATGCACAACCAAGGAGGAAGATTGTAGATGCATAAAAGAACAGGCCAAGTACTGTGCCGACTGCTCATACTTCCAAACGGACTCATTCCATCTGAGCTCACCACAATCCTAAGGTTCCTCGTTTCAGAACCAAATTCTTTGAAATGTCTGTCAATGTTTCTCCATTGAGGAGAATCAGCCGGGTGCCTTAGTTTACCGTCATTTTTGCGCTCTTCTTCGTGCCAGCGCAATAATTTTGCATCTTTGGGATTCGCAAACAACCGTTTGAATCTCGGTATTATCGGCAAATACCACAACACCTTAGCCGGAGGTCGGCCACTTGTGTCCTCGTTACAATCATCAGTGTCCTGGTCCTTACGACGTTTATATCGTGAAACACCGCATTTAGGACAGACATGCATGGCCTCGTACTCGTTACGATACAATACACAGTCATTCGGACATGCATGTATTCTTTCGATCTTCAACCCCATTGGACATATCAACTTCTTTGCCTGATATGTTGTACCGGGTAACTCGTTGTTATCTGGGAGCATTTCTCCTAAAAGCTGTAATAAGGACGTGAAACTCTTATCGCTCCAACCATTGTCTGCTTTTAAGTTTAATAATTTCAACACAGCTGACAGTTTTGTAAATTTGGTACACCCGGGATACAACGGCTTCTTGGATTCATTAGACAAATTTTGAAATTTATCATAATTTTTATCACTAATTTCATCTTCCACATCACGTAACATATCCTCCAAATTTTCAGTAAACTCGTGTTCTACATTTTCATCAAAATTCCTCTCCATCTCATCATCGTCATTTTCGGGTTCGACGTTAATATCAGAATATTCGGCACTCTCATAATCCTCGTTCCAATCAAGTTCAAAATTATCAGAAATTCCAACATTCTCATCATTCAATTCACGATTACAATCTTTATTGGCACTACTACTTTCCCCAAATTTCTCACCATGCATGAACCAACATGTATATCTCTTCTTAAATCCCCGACAAATCAAATGAGCTCTAATTTCTTCGATGTCCAAAAATCTTAATAAATTTTTACAATCTTTACAAGGACATAAAATGTCTTCTTCTTTTTTCTTCACTCTATAACTCTCAGCAAATTTTATAAACTCATCAACGCGAACCAAATATTCTTCACTGTCACGTCGCATTTCATACATCCAGCTTCGATCCATCTGTAAATTAAATTAAAAAATGATTTGATCAATTAATCATGCATGGTCAACATTCTCCTTCGTGTACAAAATTTTGGGCTTACAAAGGGCCGGTTTACAATCCTAACCCACTCTTTGAATATTATGTCTCATATGTGAACACATATTAGCGAGATTTAATTAGTATTTGAGAAAAATTCGGCAGCATTTCCCCTTAACTCCCCAAGTATGCGTACGAACCACATACTCGTAGGAGCAATAAGGGAAAATACTGTCGAACTTTCCTCAAATACTAATTAAATCCCGCTAATATGTGTTCACATCCTAAATGAGACATAATATTCAAAGAGCAGTCCCAAAACGGGGACTATCCAAAATTAATCCCTATTAGATTAATTTTGAACGGGCATGGACCTAAAAGCATCTAAAGGTCGGTTATTGGACCACAATACACTAATTAATTACATCTAAAATTAAGAATTCAAGCATGCATGAAATGACCTAATTAAATAAGCCTAAATAACAGAAAATTAGAGGAAGAAAATGATTTAAATACATATTACTAACCTTAGAAAGATGGAGAGGAGAAAATACAAACTTAATTCAAAGATCTCAGATCTCAGCTGCTGGCCTCGATCAATTCGCAGAAATAAAAAGCTCAGTTCGAGATGTATTAACTAAAAGACTTGATCAAAACGGCGCTCTGGAAGGGAAGAGATAAAAACCCTACACTATTATACACGGCTATTTAGTTATAAATCCGTGTAGCTCTCCAACTATTTCTACACGGCTATTTAGTTATAAATCCGTGTACAATTATAAGAATTCTACACGGCTATATTATCAAAAAGCCGTGTGTAATGTTCCTACACGGATATTTAGTTATAAACCGTGTAGCTCTCTCAATTATTTGCACACCCACTTCTTTACACACGGATTTGTGGTTTCTAATAAACCGTGTAGCTCTCTCTAATAATTCTACACTGATTATTAACTAATTATCCGTGTAGAAATCGTGCAGATCTTTTGGACTCATATTTGGTACACTGTTTTAATATAATTGCCAAATCCGTGTACAATGTGCAGTGTACAAAGCCAGTTTTTGTAGTAGTGTAAGTGTTTAGAAGAATAATAATTTTGTTAAATTAACTTGTTTAATAATAAAAAATAAAACTGCCACATGTTCATACTTTTTATGATTATACGTTAAAAACAGCTATTATTTTTTTTTTAAATTATGTAATTTGTGGTAATATATATCATATCTAATATTACGTTTGAAAATGGACATCAGTTAGTGGGAAATTAAAGAAAAAATAGTATAATTAGTAATTATGAAAAACGTTAATTAGGTGTCTAAATGAGTCTAAATGACAGGTCATTTCTGAGTCTAAATGATTCTTGCTTAATTTAACTTGTGGGCAATGCAGGAGAATCATAGGAGATTAGAAGATTAGAGTTATTTATAGTAGTTCGGAAGGTTTTGTGAGAATAAAATAATGGATTTAGGATTAGAGTCGTTTGACTCATTGTAAGTTCATTTTTTTTATTAATGAAATTGTTAGTTGGCACTTAAAAACCACTAATCCTATCTTGCTTGTGAGTTTTCCAAATGGTTTCGAATCCTCACTAGTTGATCCTCATTTCGAACAAACGGTGTTTCAATTTTCTTGGCTTGAACGTTTATCTAATAAAATGACAATCAACTTCTATGTGCTTGGTCCGTTCATGAAATACGGGATTCAGTGCAATGTGACGTTACAAATTGTTGTCCCAATACATCTTCATGGGTTGATCAACTTCAATATTTAATTTACACTTGTTATCAATTGGGGTAGAAACCGGTCTACATCATAATTTACCGGTCAAGTGTGTATTTTCTTTGTGAAATAAAGAGTCCTTTATTTCAGTAAGCTACCTCTATACCTAAAAAAATAGTTTATACATCCTAAATTTTTATGTCAATTTTTTTTAGTTGTTTCTTGAATTTTAGGGCATGTTATGCTAATGTGGGATAATCTAGGATGGGATCATATACGCACAGAATTTAGAATTCAATTTTGAAAAAGCCCATGGACCGAAAGCATGTGGAATAAATGCAAATAAATTTTTTGGTTGCATCGTGGGAATTATCTTAAGAAATTCTAAAGTTAAGATTGTATGTTACGCACTCCTATGCGCATGGGAGAAACAAATAAATTTAGAGAGAATTGCCATGAGAATGGCATGCATAAAACAACCCAATTTCTTTTCATAACAATCAACCGAACACATCATTGAATTTAAATCCCATTGGATTGAATTTCTATTGAATTTCCATGAGAACTTCATGGTCCGAGCATGGCCTAATAAAGTCAGCCAGCCCACTATATTTCTGAGCTCCATTTTGGGTTTTATGGGGCTCATGTGTTCATGGAAAAGGTAACTGATTACTTGGGTCAAAAGCCCTATGTACTTCCGGCTGTACTTGAAAAACTGACGGCTTCTAGAAGGTTTAAAAAACAAACCACTTCTCAAACTTGTAGTTATTTACAAATAACACCTAAAATTGTGCAAAATTATTTTTTTTTTCGAAATTAAAATTAATTTTTATTTTTACGTAATTTTTTTTCTTCAATTATTAATATTTGTATATCGATCTATATCATGTAAAAATAAGACTTACATACTGTAAAATTAGCAGATGCAAACTATAAAACTAACATATGGGAACTACAAAGACATCAATACTGTAAAATTAGCAGATATAACTTATAAAGCTAACATATGTTAACAACAAAACTTCAATACTGTAAAATGGTATCCAAATAACATATACAAACTATAAAATTTCACTAATCACAAAATTAACTGTTCAAAACCATAAACTATAACCAACAACTGTTCAAAACCAACTGTTCAAAACCACAACCAACAACTGTAAGATGTCACCACCCATAACTGTTACCACCCATAATTGTTACCACCCATAACTGTTCAAAACCACAATAATTGTTACCACCCATTACTGTTCACAAGCACAAACAAAACTTCAATAAACAAGCTTAATTGTTCACAACCATCAATACAAAAATGGCGTCTGTCACTTCATAACCCTCTGGTGCACGTTATTCGGATGAGTGAGAAGTTTCATTGCTAGAACCACACGTTCTTTCGAGATATCATCCTGCAAAAAAAAAAAATAAATAAACAAGATTAAAAATTGGAGTTATGAACCATTAGTAGATGCAAACTATCAAAGCAACATATGTGAACTACAAGACTTCAATACTGTAAAATTAGCAGTTCCAACCTACAAAATTTTAAATCAGTACAACACTGCATATATCCTTTAAATAAAAATTGTTATATGTATCCTGCAAAATTATTGATGTATCATGTGAAATTGTTATATGTATCCTGTAAAATTGCACATAAGCTGTAAACTAAAGTGAATACTATAACCCAAGTGAATAATAGTAAAAACTTTCTAATACATAATTTGCATCTGCTAAATTTACAGTATCCAAGGCTTATTTTACATGATATAGATCCATATATAAATATTAATAATTGGTATATGTATCCTGCAAAATTGTTATATGTATCGTGTAAAAATATACTATGTATCATGTAAAATTGCACATATCATGTAAACTAAAGTGAATACTGTAATCCAAGTAAAAACTGTCCAATACATCATGTCTAATGCTATTTATGTACAACTGTTAAACATATGCTGTAACTATATTAACCAAAGTGAATACTGTAAACTGTGCACATATCCTGTAAAATTGTTAAAT